>CAXAQZ010001237.1:0-30752 GCA_963971145.1 Sussaba pulchella | reverse complement strand
ACGTGAAAGGACCGTAAAGGGAGCTGTATTGAGTCGAAAAAAAGAGGAATTCGAACTAAAAGCCAATCATGTCTTCACGTGCTTATGTCGGGGAATTTCGGAAATTAGCGAGTAAGTCCGTGATGAAAGGTTAAGGTAAAAATAGATGCAATATTCTATATTGTTCAACAGGAAGTACGAATGCCGAAGGAGCAAGGGTTATCGAAGTGTCGTGTGAAACCGAAAAACTTTGAAATGAAACTGCTTGAGCAAGACTACGAACTTACGATAAATATATGGAGAATATTTTATGTAAGACAAGGGAAACGTTAAACATCCAATAGGGTGTACATGGAATAAGCAAGTAAACCAGCAACATCAATTATACTTATGGGAAAGCATCAAAAGTGTTCTGGCACGAAACGATGTATTTAAAATGTTAACTGTGGGAGAGCTCTGGGAGTATATAACTGGGCCTGGTCGTGGCGCGCAAGTGAGCGAGTAATGAAACAGTAGCCACGAAGCTAGACCCGCAATCAAACGCGGACACGCTTTCACCGTGAAAATATAGGAAGAACGGCGTCGTCGTTCGCAGTTTGCACCGTCGCTAACTCCAATGGCCGCACCACTACGTATCTGCCTCGTATGCATTTTCAATTACTCGGCTGAAACGCAATTGAGGAAGTAACACATTTGACTATAAACACTGGCGGAAAAAACGGAAAATCGTTGATTTTTTTCTCTTTTTTTTCTTATAATTGCGATTCAATTTAAACGACGTTGATGCGAGTTACGAGTTTCTTGTTCTCGTATAATCTCAATCTGCCAATCATACTTTTACTTCAATTTAATTCTTTGGTTAATCTTATATCCAAAATACAGCATGTAGGTACTTTCCAATGTAGAAAACGCCAAGACTCACCACCGGGCCAAGACCCCGCCGTGGCTTGGCTCACGACGCCCAACCGCTCTTAGCTAGTGCCGGGTCATCACTGGTTGAGGCCCGACAGCCGCAACTGTCGAATGACGCATGGTTGCTGCTGTCGGGTCAAGACTGAGCCGTTACTATGTAGCCAGTGCTGGGAGCCACCGCCTGGCCGAGAGACGGTTCGGATTTTTTTCTTTTCATTTTTTTCTTCTATTTTTCATAAATATATTGTAGGAATATAGATTATTTAGATGGTAAAATGCGAGATCCCGAAACATTTTTTTCCAAATTTAATTGTTTTCCTCTTTGTCTTCCTTCATTCTTTCGGAAGGTACTGGTTTGTTTTTTCGTTTTCCATTACGGTACTCGACGATCCAATGATCTATCGGACAATATACAGACTCTTTGATACGATTTTCGATATAACAATCCATCTGGCTCGACGAATTTTAATTCCAAAAAAAAGAAAAAAAATGCTATCGTATATATTGTATCTCGGGCGTTAAAATGCTGCTTGAGGACGAGAAAAACGTGACGCAGGTTAGCTCGGTAAGTTCTATACGTCTCAGGTTCAAACCTCGCAACTACAATTTTCCGAAAAGTAAATCAAATTCCCGGACTTTTTTTTCAAATATTGGTAAAATAATTTTATAAAGATCATATATAACGCCTCAAAGCAAAACATATATATCTTTATTTCTCTATATGAATAATGAATCTTTATGTTAGTTATTCATCTGTAACACGTAGCGGATATAGTAATAAGCGCTATGGCCAGGCGAGTAACGGCGCTCAGCAATGGGCCAAGGCCGACCGCCAGTGCTGGATCTAAGTTATCATCCCAGCAGTGAGCCATTGCTGGCCTAGCGAGGTCAGTACTGGGCCACTGCTGTCCCGATAGTCGACCCTTACATGGGTTGCCCCATTTAACTTTTTTATTCGGAAAAAAGCACACAAAGTGTTTCTGAAAATCAGATGGGCAAGAAATGAGTCGCGAGCAGCTTATTACGAAACGAATCAGAGCTTGTCCGGGCAATTTTGTTGCATCGTTGCTGTTGAAACTTTGCGAAACTTCCCGGTGTAACCGAAAATACAATTTCAACAGCCATAAATTACGTCACTCTTCGCTGCTCTTCATTTTAATCAACCACTTATAATAAATCATAACGATTTATTCACAAAATCTCAGGAAAATGTGTTTGAAAAAAGATCAGCGAATGAGTTGTTGGATGATTGACGAATCGGAATAAGATTGATGCGACTAAGTGAAAAGTGAGAGGTAAGAAATATAGCCAAAAGTTGTTTCCCGCAAAGAGAATCGTAATTTGTAAATAGTAATCGGCATTTTGTGTTTCGGGTAACCCGTTGGGGAATGGACAGACGGTCGGGGAGTCCAATAATAACCCGACGGAGCAGAGCTAACGACGCGGGGCACCGGACCCTCACGACCGTGGCGTCTGCTCGAAGAAATTATTACAGAGGACAGAAGTAACGAGACAGAGCCAACCTATATAAAGCGTAAACCGTAAACCGTACGTACGTGCGTACATAGTTACGACAGAAGACCGAGTAACACAGATGGAGTCCATCTAACGCGGAAAGACGAGAGTAGTTGATCGAATTCTTCGGCCCGGAGAGCAACAGCAGCCGTCGTCGACGCCACGAGCCCGCACCGCGAACGAATATATATATATATATTTATATAAATGATAGGAGCGAGGGCGTAATAGCTGCCACATGGAAAACATCAGATGTGGAGATTCTATGCTCGTGAGACGATGGCAAACAGGTGAACCAGAACGGACCGTTGTCATCGGAAAATTCTGGTGACGGCAGTGTCGATCGAGAGTCTCGTTATTTAGGTTATAGCATCCAACAGTTTGAATAACGTTTGTAATTAAAATTGTCACGATTATTTCGATAGTTGTTTCTACGTTAATACGTAAGACGACGTTATTTATTAGTTTTCTTTTTCGTTTCTTTTTTTGGTTTTATCTGTGTTTTTTTTCCTTTTTTCTCAATTATTATTTTTCAACGTTGCAATAAAAATAACAAGCAAAAAATTATAATTGATCGACATGTTCGCCTGCAACGGAATGGACAAGATGATTTCGAGAGTCGTTTTTACGTTGATCCTTGACAATGTGATTCGCGACAATTTTTGTTTTCATTGATGAAATTATAAAAAACGAAAAAATTGGATTCGGTTGATATGCTTGGTAGGAATGAAGGTCAATCTTATTGGTAGTCGGTAGTTCAGACACCCACGCCGTGGATACACACGATGGAACGAGGGTGAATAATGTCGACTATTATCAAACGAGACTGCGGTGTGTACCCAGCAATGAATCCCAGTCAAATATTTCGAGAAGGCTCAAATGATTAGGACGGTTCCGCCGTATACGTCATTCCCGAATCTGAGTTCATTGTAGTTATTCATTCCCGAACTATATTGAACATAACGCTGATAAGAAGGCACTGAAAACGATGTAGAACTATTTTCTATAAGCAATATTAAAAGCTTTTGCGCAGATGTATCACTGCATAATTTTTTTTTAATTTTTTAAATTTAAAAAATTTTTTTTAATCGAGTCCATAACATTGCAAGTATGCATTATAAAGATGACTGATCGTGTTTTGGTGCAGGTCAAAAAGATATTGGTCGACCAAACGTGCCATTCTCGATCTTTCGAATAAATGCTTTTAGTCAGCACCACAAAGTTTTTGCTCAACATAAATATGTTGCTGATGAATATCGAGTGAAAGATAAAAAACGAACCCAAAATTTCGATTCACTCGCCACACGCTTATTTGATAGATCGTCATAATTGGATGTAGTGATTTTCTTTCTGTGTATTGAAAGGTGATTATTTATCACCATACTTAATGAATTTCTTTTTTTCTCTTTTTTCTCTTTTTTTACTACATTTTTGATAAATTCATCATTCCATTTTTCTAATAGTCATTATGATAAAAAATATAATTCACCAATCAGCGCCGTAACTAGGAATAAAAGGCAAGGGGGGCTCGGAGGGGCTCGTATAGATGTGTTTGTGTAGATATGTATATGTAAATATGTATATTTACTGAAATTTTTGGGGGGGGGCTTAAAACATTTGGAGGGGGGCTAAGCCCCCCCCCCCAGCCACCCTCTGGTTACGGCTCTGTCACCAATGCGACGTTAGTCTTTCAAAGAAATGAAATGAATTTTGGAGATTAATTTTTCTATTTTCAACGGTCGTAGGTTATTTCTCTCAAAAAAGTAGCGAACTCTTGTTACAACTAATCGTTTGTAATCGATTTTTGTCAAAAGACTAATATTCACCAGCTCGTTGCCGCCGTCAATGAATCCATTCCTCTTTCAAGCTCTGCGATAATCCTCCAAAACAAGCTGAAACTTGCAATTGGCTTCCCCTGAATTTTCGGTAGTGCACGAAATCCTTCTATGAGGAAGCATCTCTCGATTTCTTTCATTTTATTTTTTTTAATCTTCGGCTTCCTCATAAAGGAAGTTTCGTTCACTACCGAAAATTCAGGGGAAGCCAATTGCAAGTTTCAGCTTGCAGCTTGTTTTATGCAGGATATCCGTAGATCCTTCCCACCGTATAAAAACCGACTCGAACGTATATAAAAATTCAATGTGTCCCAAAATTCGAGCGCGTTGTTTAATTCCTATCTAATCTAGTAACAACTTAAGCTGACGGTTAGTTTGAGCGTGCGTATAAATTAGAGCACGTTCAGTCCAGTGGTTTTGAATTTTCAAGGGTTGGAACTTAGAAATTTCTAATTGCTCTAGAACTCGATCCGTTCGGCCGATCTCGGCCAAATTTGATATGTATTATAGCACAATGACATCCTATACTTGCAGAGAATTATGGTTCGATTGGTTGAAGTTAACGACAAATAGAGCAAAAAAGTTGATTTTTTGAAAAATTCAAAAAATCATAAAATCTAAAGTTATTGATGGATTCGGCTCAAATGCAATACCAACCGTCCTTGTACTCAATTCTATATGTCAAAAACTATTCAGCCGAAAATGTCAAAAATTGCGGACGCTAGCGTGGCTACAGACATTTTTTGAAAAATTCAAAACGCTGTCGAAGCCGAACAAGTGCGTCGATAATCGCGAAATTTACAGATTACATAGATATTAGAAGGCATCACATGTGTGCAAAATTTGACTACGGTAGCTTGAACCGTTCTCGAGTTATGAACGTTTGAATTTTAGAGGGTGGTTACATACATACACACACACACACACACACACACACACACACACACACATACATCCGGACATTTTTTCCAAATGTGTTTTCTGGATGTTTTAGGACATTCTAAGCCTATTGACATCAAAATCTCGAAAAAAAAATTTCGGACCGTCACAAAGCTTCCTTCACGAGGAAGCAAAATCAATCAAAACTCTGGGAAACTTTGGAATTCGTGTATTCGTGTAGAATAGAACTTGAAGAAAAGAGACTTGAGTAATCTTTATAGACGGTTAAATAATAATGATACCAGAAACGCAGTACGGCGTTACGATGAAACACGAGTAAAATTGGCTGGATGTTGAGAAGCTTAAAAGTCATTAATTCGACGGCAGGGTGAACGTTTCTCGTCGACGCGGATGTGAGACAAACGAGGCCGAGCATACAAACAAAGCGAGCTGCGCTATAGATAGACGGAGGAAAATTGAGAGAGACGCATATTCGGCCAGCAAACCCGGAAACCCTTGAGTCTCGTCTTCACTGTCAGCTCGTTCGAACGCGAGTGAAGGCAACAGGTTTCCGGTTCCTTTCTCGATGTTTGTACATTCTCATTATTCTATCCCATAAAATCGTAATGTAATCGTCGGAGGAGGAAAATAATTGACTTACCGATGCACGACACCGACTGTGATTGCGCTAATCCAGTCCGCGTTCCACTTTCCAAAGACTCGAAGCGCTTGCTCGTCTACACGATTAACGAGTCGTTCCGTATTCTCGATGTGCGATGCGACGATCCTTCTTCCGGTTGTATCATCGCGAGCGCTTCAACCACGGGAGACAGTCTGACGCCTGAATGGATGTGCGAAATCTTTACTGGAATTCCGAGATTCTGAAACAGAGCATTATCATCGCTCTTATTATTGTTGTTGTTCTTGTTTTATTATTATTATTATTATTATTATTATTATTATTATCATTATTATTATTATTTCCGAATTGTAATAAAACTGAGGAAAAAATCTTTGTACGGTAGACGATTGGATTGGTGGACCAAACTTATCTCATAAGTGGAAAAAATTGCTTCCAATTACCGTGAATCGTTACTTACAGTGAATAACTTTTTCTAGTAATTAAATGCAATAGGGTTCTGTTCCAGTGTTTCATTGTTATGATTATTTTAATGAATTACGTTTGATAAGTTCATACGCGTGGTAATATTGAGTTTAAAATTTTTTGGTTGAAAAATCGTGTTCCGAATTTTAAGAATTTCCATGTATATTTTATAATTTTTTGTTTCAAGGTTTCCGAATGTGGGAAATCCCGCTGGTTAAGGCTTCGCTATGTCGGAAATCAATTACACGGAAAATCCCAAGGATCACGGGTCCAGCACGGTCGCCGTTTAAAATTTCGTCTCTCCGTCGTTAAACTTACGCTCAACGGATTTCTAGGTGCTCCATTTTGCCGAGATTTGCAACTGGAGCACGGGTTATATTTTGGTCCAGAGCTAATTGGCTCGAGCTTTTGCCTGGCCATTCGTCGTGTCAAGACGGCCTACCACGTTTGCTAAAACTCTCCTCACGGACGAACAAAAAAAAGCAAAGAATCGTTCTTCACGTTTTCTTTTTTCTTCTATACGTCTCGTTCGATGTTCTCATTTATTTCTATCTTTTACCTCCTGCTGGCTCGGTCCAGTAGCTTTACCTTCGGAGGCACTACCTATCGCAGAGCGACGTTGATGAACGTAAGGTGGAACTTGGGTAGTATATGTCCTTTCTTATTATGAATCGTGCCAAGAACACACACGTGATTGGTCGTCGGTAGACCTTCGACTTTAGAAGAAACTGAGAGAGCCTGTTTGCGATGGTGGTGGTGGCGCTCGTTCGTTCGAGATTCTCTCTCAACCCCGTATTTTATTTATAGAGGAACGCGTGTGAGCCGCGGAAAAATACGTCAGAGCAAGCGATCGAGCTGCTCTTTCGATATCTCCAGACCTCGAGACGCTAACGTGAAGAGAAGAGATTAGAAGCAGAAGCAGAAAAGCCAATTTTCATTACTATTCCTGCACCCACGATCGTGAAAGCAAAATTACTCGAGGCGTACATTATCGTCAGACGAATGCTAATAAACACAAAATGTCGATGGACACTTGGAAATATATATCTTACTTACTATCATCCGACGAATAATTCTCAGCACGACTCCCCCCCAACAAAAAAATATTATTCTTCGATGCTTGAAAGCTTTTCACATGAAGCTACAAGCATAGGGTTGACTGTACTGTCATACGACTCGGTAAACCAATACGGTTTTCACTCATCGAGACCATTGAAAAAAATCGTGAATTATTTTTATAAAAGCATTTTGATTTATCGAACATATCTTAGAACTAATCGTTCTATTTAACAGTCCATGGAATCATATTTTCCAAATGAACGCAAATTGTATAAACCACTAATGTCGGAGTGCAATTTTTTTTCCGTTCTCGCAATTGAAACATATTGTAAAAATTTGTTACGGTCGACTTTGTCAATTTATAGACACTATTGAAACCATCGATGTAATTAAGCTCGTTGGCGATATAAATCTTGTTCGTCCGTGGACTCGGATGAATTCCCGGGGATAGAGGGAGCGTACCTAATTAACACGAAGGATAGAGCCGGAGCGATCGATTTAATCAATCATGCTTGCTGTGAGGGTGTGCGTCGTACAATCGAAAGCCGTGACTGAGTTCAGGGTCAAGTGATTTACCGGTGAGCTTTGTCGGATCGTGGGCGTGGTATTATTCTGTCGGAGCGCAAGAGTGATTTAATTTCCGTAAATTTCTAGGTCGTAACATACACGTGCGCGTCAGTATATATATGTAATGTCTACATTTGAGAGGATACTACTGCGTACAAGAGAGTGTCTACAGCTGTGAGAATCCCGATTGATAACGTCGATGTGGCTGCAACCGCTGGAGAAACGAGGAGCCACCGGTAGCTGAGCGTGTGCGGACCGGGAATGGAAAAATATAACAACCGGCTTTACGATGACTGGGACAGTGAACGATAGGAAAGTTTGTTCCCACACACTGGGAAAGGCCGCTCGTTATGCAGGTCACACCCTAGCGCCGATTATCTACGATTATTTGCCTGTCCCGTGGCCAAACTAATAACGAACGAACCGAAACTAGCCGAACGGGGGAAGGTCGAATGGTCCCAAACCTTCCCCTCACCTCCTCCTTCCACTTTCAGGATACGCTATGGAAAAATTTCGTAAAAAGATAGATGTTTATTCTATCATATTAACATCCGGATCGGTTGGGTTATTCCGGTTTTTTTTTCAACGTTAACATAGCGCTGCTGCGACATCTTGTAAATCTATTTGTAATACAAGATTTATCATCACTTATCGATAAGGATGTTCGATTTATCACTTTACGAATTAGATAGGTTGGATTGTTCCAATTTTTCGATAGTTAACGACACGCTGTGGAGGATTTTTTGAAACCAATTTCATTTAAAGGCCAGTTAAATATCCCTAGATTGAAACGTGAGGTGCAAATTGATGATCTTTTTCTTCACATTTAAGCTTCATTCCTTTTATTAAAATTACGAAATATAAGAAATATCTATCGAAACTATCTCATGGATAAATTTATAAATGAAGCAAAATGAATTTGCAATAAAAACAAGTTGAAACTGGCACCCTGTTTCCTCAAAACTCCAGGCACCGCCCGAACTCCCCTATGAGTTCCATAAATTCTGGGTTTCTCATAGAGAAGTTTGGGCGTGACCTAAAATTCAGAGGAAGTACCCCGCAAGTTTTCACTTGCACCTTGTTTGCCCTACTAACAAGGTTAAGCATCGAAAAATTCAAATCTTTCTAAAATCCGGTTACTTCGTACGTATAAATTTTATACGTACGGCTAAAATGTAAGTCATATTCCATACACATAACGAATTCGGGTTCACGAAGATGGTGTCAGTTGGACCGTTTATTCAATATTTTCGAAGACTAGAGAAGACAGACCGATCACAGAACTTCGATTTCACACAACATTTTAAATAAACACACAGGCGCGCATGGACATGTGCTGGTTTTCGGTTATTTTCTACAGCCGTGTTTTCTGCATGTTTCGGGCCACCTGTACCTTCGGTCCGAACGGTTTATAAGTGGTTTTCAAATTTTCGGCGCGGCGATAAAAGCCCAAGTGACGCTGAACGTCCACGACGCCCGGTTGAAGCCGCAACTCCAGAAATGATCGATAGATCTTATGATATGGTGATGGATGAAAAAAGACCGAAGATGAAACGAAATTACCAGTACTGTGAGTATCTCGAGTAAAAGTGTACATAAAAACATGACGTTCTGCATCGAAAGTTGAATATGCAAGTTATCCGCGAGATGAGTCCCGGGATTACTCACAGTTGACCAAAAACGAAACCGTGTGACGTGTTCTAAGAAAGATTGGCAAGCTATTTCAACGGAGTCCATAGAAATTGAGGTGCCGTTTCGTCATTGAAGACGAAACATGAATACAAATATCACGTGCACGAGACCAAGGAACATTCTGAACAATGGCTTGCTAGCGTGGAGTCTGCACCAAAGAAAGCGAAGACCGTTCCGTCAGCCGGGAAAGTTATGCCAACTTTTTTTTAGTATTCGCGAGGGATAATTTGTATTCTTATACGGAAAAAGATTATACAATTACGGGAGCATACTTAGCATCTTTATAGACCGTTCAAAAACTGAGCTGCAGGAAAGAAGGCCACGATTGGCCAGCAAAAATTGTTCTTCCATTACGGCGATGCACCAGCTGACTTCTCTGTCGTTGCGGCCGCAAAACAATGGATTCACGGTTTAACCCCCCCCCCCCCCCCCCCCCCCCGCGACTTATGTTCCAAATTCGGTTCCCTTGGACTATTGTCCCCTAATCTGACTATCTGTTGGACTATCTGTTCCCTAATATGAAATAATGGCTTTTGGAAGGAGATTTCATTCAATGGAATAAGTGATCGCGGAAGGAAATGCCTATTCTTTTATAGTTGGACCAAATTTATTATTATCTGGTAAGCCTCGTCAAATTGGAGCACCGTTAGGTGATGAAGGCCATAAGCCTAAAGAAAGACTACGTTGAAGAGTAAAAAATAATTATCGCGAAAACTTCAGTAGTTTTTAGTTTTGCGCGAACTGCTTAAACCACTATGGTGCTCCCAAATTCCAAATAAAGGTAAAATATTCGAGTCCTCTCCCTTTCTCTGACGACTCACCACGCTCTATAATCAACTGTTCTCATACTTTTGTTGCAGCAATTAAAGTCGTCGTTATATTTTTCAGTCTCGCACACAGTAACCACGACAGTGGTCAACCGTTAGATCTTGCTATATATATGATGTATACATATTATGCGTAATCGTAACTGCTACAGCAACGAAATGACGAAATTTCGTCACGTCCGGCGAGCGTCGACGAAGAGAAACTGATTGAAGCAGGATGGTTATTGCGGGGCTGATGTGCACGGGACAGAGCAGGCTTACTGAAGTAAAGATTCTCCTCTCTTTACCGTTCTATCTCTCCTTCTCTTTCTTCCTTACTCTCCGTCACCTTTGTTTGTACTGTAACGACAGCGAACCTGCGAGGTCGTCGCGATAACGAGAGGCAACAGGGTCTATCGCTAGGCGACCGTAACGAAGGTAGTCAACCTTAACAATTTCATTATATTTACCGTACAGTCCATGCATAAAGTAAATAATAATAATAATAACAAACGGCGGTACATGAAATTCTGAGAAATCGACAATTTTGCAAATTTACAATCAATTTTTCTGCCAAAAATGACTACTACAATTTCATGTCAAAATCTACGTCCAGCACATTACTTCAGTACCGATATAGATTAATTTTTTTCGTCGTAGTTTTCGTAATAGTCGAATTATAAAAGGTGCCGCTTCATGAACGTTTGTTCGAGATACAAATGTCCGTACGAGGATCTCGTTGAATCAGCGCAACCATTCATGAGGGAACATTTGAGATAATTAGGACGCACTGTGGTTGTTAATGGAAACTCTGATCAAATTGACTCAAGGCTGGTCGATTTTTCGAGTGAAAGCGAACTCGGTTTCACTGCTTCGTCTAATTTATTCTACAGAGGAACACAATTGACCGACTTTTTTCTTCTAATCTTCAATCTTTTTGCGATCGACAGAATTATAGTTTCAAACACCGACTTACCTCGAGGATGAGCGAAAGGAGCGCTTTTTTAATAATATAATTCTAACGAACACGAATCATCGCAATGTTCAAGAATATTGAGCACTTAGAATTTATCTATACACCCTGGCTGGGAAAAAAGTTACACGATTAATGGTTTAAGTCTCTTAAACTAAATATAATGGACTTTCATGATTTCTCCTCCAACGAAGGTGTCGTGGACGGATGGGCATTCGGGTGTTGGTGCGAATAGAAAAGACTGTAAATCAAACAATGATAAAGTTAATTTATAAATAATACTTGAAAAATGTGACACGCGGTCAACATAAAGCTTTTTTTCCATTGTGGCCATTGTTGGTTTGCAGCCATATATACTGTTATATAAAAATGCAGAAGTCTAATCGTTGCAACTGGTATCAGGATAGGTTTAACCGGAGAGAGTAGTGAGAGCGGAGCGGAGGGAACGTCACGGGATTACGCGCTTGACTCATCGCGATAAAGGGACTTAGCGTCAGGTCTATAAGTGGAACGAGGAGAAATGGCGTGAGAATAATGAGTCTTAAAATAGATAATATGGTACGGAGCGATAAACGTTTGATGTGTGTACTACGGTGGTGTCGTTGTGAACTGTTGTGCGCTGCCGTTGATAGCCGGCTAATAGTTCGACGCACCAGTGGAGTCCGCATGACTCTTCGGTTTCTCGTCGAACGAGTCTTCATTTTTACACATATGTTATCGTAGTGAGAAGGACACGCGCGGCTATCGCTAAATTGGCAGCATGCGTGTATGTAGATATTAAACTTTTTAAATCATCTTTTGCATATATTAAACATAACATGAGCTGTTTCAGTTGCTAATTCTTCATCTCAAAATTATTTCTTAAATTCTTCAATCAGTTTCTATATGGGGTTGAAATCAGCGATAAATTCAACATTTCATGGTCAACAAATGCAATAAATTCCATATAAATTTAAATAATCTTACCATCTTCAAAATGATTTAATTTTATTGCTACGTCTTTAACTAATCTATTTTCTTTTCTTTGAAAAAGAATTTAATAATGTCTTGGAGTCAATTTGAGCGTCGATATTAAAATACATGTATTAATATGTCCCTTGATAAGGTAATTTTGACATTTCATAGCAGCTACCCTCTAATACGATTCAAGGAATAGAGAAAAAATCTGAGGAAAACTGGAGACCCGTAAGATCTTTAAAGGGTGCCGCTAAAGGATTGAAATTTCCCATTTGAATAAAATTACATTTTTCGTCTATTTTGGTTCAATTCTGTGGTGACGATTTTTTTGTACCTATGAAATGCCTACACCGCACCAACAGAACACCTAGTAATCGCATGTGGGCAACCCATGTGAATAGGCGGTCGTAAATTAAGGGGTCCGATCACCAAGAGCGCGCATAAATCGGCCGTGTTCTGAAAAAATGTGTACACTCTAAAATATAAGATTTCATTTATTAGTTTTCGAATTATTTCCCTGATACATATGGTAGTTATATAAATTATTGGAGCATCGTTCCTTCATTGCAATGGCGATATTTTCTATTATATTCACCAACCACTTGGAATATAAACTGTTTTTTTATCCTCACCCAATGTTTATCGATTATTGTACTTAGTCGCTAATTTGATAGCTCGTCCAGAGAAATCGTTTACGACCTTCAATTTCTGCAACAATGCTCTGCCTTCTCGATATTTTTTTCAGGTTTTACTGTTCTACGTCGAACTCATGGTCATCATGCCGACATAGACGAAATCGTATTAGAGGGTAGCCGCGATGAAATTCCAAAATGACCTTCTTGAGGGGCACCCTAATGCATAGAAACATATGTATACCATTAACAAGACAATAGTGCAGGACAATGTCATGGCGGGTTGATAACTTCAGCGGGTGTGATAACGCGTTCAATTATCACGGTTCAAGAGCTACGATTATTTCATTAGATAATTGCGTGCACACGAGCATTGAAACGGAAAAAATCAATTAGCGAGCGTGTCGCAAAATGACTATCGTAGTATCATTAGATAGATTACATTCTTTTATGGTCGGAATACGTCGAAAATATCGGAATTATTTTTCATAGAGCCAGGGAGCAATTCCAGTCGTCGGCATTTTAGAATGCAATGAAATTACTTCTTGGATAGTGATCAGAAATTTGATAGGATGATAATACTTGTCCTTACATCACAGAAAAATGTCGACTGTTAGTGTTGAATTCACAAGAAATTGAGCGACGAGTAGACGTGACCTCAGTTGCCCCGTCGGCATTTTTTAATGTAATAGGTTTCTTGCGAAACGTACCTCAGATATTATTTTGACATGTGACATTTCTGTATACGAGCGGGGAATATTAGTTTTTAGAGAGTGAGGCGAGTTTGAGTGTTATCGCGTCGTGTGACTTGATTACAGTCGCGCCATCGGTATTTCAAAATATTATGAAATCGTTTGAATGCATGACAACTCGGAAAATATAGTCTAACTTGAGGTTGAAAGATCATACAGATCAGTGGTGGATCAATCTTAGCATAAAATTTGTTCCAGTTACATAAATGAGAACGAATTATATATAGAGAAGTTACCGGCAATTCGGCCATAATAGTTTTTCATAATTCCATCGTTTTATCTGGAAAGTTGAGGTTAAATAGAATAAATTCGATTTAGACGATACTAGAGACAGAACGTATCTTACGAATTATAAATATATATCAACAACTCTCTAGTGGAAATTTAATTCAATCATCTGTTGTTTCATTATAAGTTTTTTTTAATTAATTGGGAATGAAAAAATGCGACTATTGCTATAGCGGTATTCGATAACGGTGAAATACATTGGAGGTCGGCATCAAAGCTGCGAACTTTCCGCGAGCGATATAACGAGCGTACGTATTCCAAGAGAACGCGTGGGGTATGTGGAAAGTTTCATAAGAAGTTTATATTCTCTGTGCTCCAGGCATAAACGTTATACAATTAACCCGACAGTGACCCATCCTGAGATATTCGCGAGTCTCGACCAACCGCGACTATCTAGTGCTGTGTCTCTCTCGTTCGTTGGTTCGCGCCAAGCGTAGATGCAAGAGAACGTGTTCGTACAACGGTTTGCACAATTTCATAATCTCATTGTACTTGGCGACAGGGTGTTTAAACGCCGATAAACTTGGTATTTGTTTGTTTATAGTGGGCGAACTGAAGTCTCTTGACCCTTGATTAGTCACCATATGGGGGAATACCCGGAGTGCATCGTTTTTCATTTTTTACTTGTAAATTACTGGAGGAATTTTTTTTGTTGTAAATAAGAGTTTGTCCTTGAAGCTTTTAGAAATCGATCATCTTTTCTTTCAATCAAACGAAGCGATACGAATGAAAGATCAAAAAGAATTATATTAAAGGAATGATGAAATGCGGAGATTTCCTCACGAGGTGACCAGACCTGTTAGTTGTTTTTTTTTTCTGGCGACGTTGCCACAATCGCGCCGAGGGCCGCCACTCTGTAGCGAGCTCCTGCGCGTGCGATCTATAGGAGCCGAACGACATGGCAACGCTGCCGCTTGAAAAGCATTGTCGCATTTCCCTCATGAGTTAACCAAAGTCGTTAAGACGCATATTTCGACCAATCTAGGGTTAAGGGAGCTGGGTCACCCTAAAAAAATCACGGAGACATTTTTTTTCTGTGACTTTATCAATCCATATTCAAATCCTATTTCATCATCAGGGAATACGTATTTTTATGTATCATTCGAATTTTTCTCAGAGCCATATGGGGCATCAAAACGCTACAACATCTATCACGAAATTTTTGACTCGTAGCTTTCGGACTATCGGAATCAACGGATCCTCAATTTTGCCGTCTCATTTCCTTCGCCAAATAGCTCATTCCGGTATGTGTGGGATTTTTTCTACACGCTCCCCAAATATTGTAGCAACCTTAACGTAAGAAAGCAAGTTTTTGTAAAACAACAGGCGAATAATCGCCGTAATAAGACTTTACCTCGCATCCTAAATCCCCAAACTCATACCGGAACCGGAAAGTCCGTTACGAAGGGAATGAGACGCAAGAATCCAAGATTGGATCGGTCCTTCGGTCCGAAAGCTACGACAAGCGAAGAAAAATGTATTGCCGAGAAACGAATTACAAAGGTAACATTTTGTATAAGTCGCTTCTCTAACGTATTTACGATTGCGTTTTTCTTTTGTGATTTCCCTTGATGTCATAGGTTATTAAACGTTGAAAAACCAAAGAAAAGTGAGCGAAAAAGTAGTGTGCGCGTTATATCCGGTAGATCTAAATTTCGTAATAAGCTTTTTCGTTCCCACCCACAGCTGATGAACAATGGTTACAATTATGCACATGCATGTAAACGTACACACATTTTTTCATATCAGAATAACACTGTGCACGTGAGACCATTTACCAACATGGTCCGAACACAACGTATTCGCAACACGTTTCAAGTGTTCCTTGTAGATAAACAATAGTGACTTACTTGACGCATCAAAATCTATTCACTGCCATTTTGCGACATGACAAAATTAGTAAAGGAGTTAAGGAGACACATTTTTTAAAATAACACAATATATTAATGTGATAGTTTGCTGAAATAAAACCGCTACCAGACAACACGACGAATGCAACTCATTCGTTGAGAAGCTAGACGCGAGCAATTGTACACTGAACGGAACGGAACAGGTATTTTGTGGCGTGTAAGCAGTGATAACCCCTGCTTCAAACGTTCACATATGAACACGTGCACATTATCTTGGGATATTAACGCACGGATACGGCGTTAAAACATTAACGTACGAATAGAATAACCATGCATGAATCATGGATGAATCGCAGCAGCGGTTGTCATTTCGTACACGTCTTGCAATCTCCCACTACCTTTCATCGTGTACTCGCGTGAACGTATCCAACGTTAGTTTTATAATATCGTCGTGTCGGTGTCCAACAATTTTTTTTCTATCCACGGAGCGATACAAAAAAATTTTGTATAATTTCAAAAATATTTTCACCGCCGATGTGTAAATACTTTGGGATGTACATAGTTAAATACCATTGTACATGTTTTAATCCGTTATTACAATTACAGTTGTTCATTTAGCCAAGTCAGTGGAATCACAAAAAGAACTATGAATCGAAAAGTTTTTTAATTTGTTGTAAAGTTGCAGTGAGTTATATAAATGGTAAATTCGATTTTGCAATTGTTTAAGAGGTTTGCAATTTGTTGAATTTTGATAAATCATTTTTGCCATAGGACTCCTTGAGATAATATCGGAATTTTGAACAAATTAAGAGTAGCGTTTTTTGAGTTATTTTTCACAACTTATCAACTTTGCAACTTATTTATCGAGCCGCCGCCTACCGGTCTTCAGATCAATCTTTGAAGCTCGGAAATGTTTTAACATTTTCATCTACAAGATATGCATGCAACAATTGATTATTGATAAAAATGTTATGTTGCGCATGGTTAAATTGGTTGCAATCCCGATATCGTATAGCTAATATAGCATCGTATAGCATGTTTATTATTATAGTATCCATCCTGAATATAATGTTTTTATGTTATTTTTATCACGTTGCCCACGACGGAGACACTTGCGAAATTAGATTTATTATTTTTACAAATTGCGTAGTCACTTCGCAATGGGACTTTCCGGTTGGATTTCGATGTTTTTTCAAATGTTTTCAGCGCATGAACTAATTTGTATCGACATTAAACGCTGTCGTAAAGGTCTGTTGATTTGTTTGACGTCCGTGGTTTAAACTTATTCCTGTGATAAACGCAAAATGGGAGAACCCTCGTGTCCGCCACGTGTCCGAATTGGAATTCCGAATCGACGGAAAAGTTATGAGCCGTCAGTCGTAAAATCTATGTGCATATCGTTATTACGACATCGCAGTTGCATTATTACGATGCAGCGGTTTCACATTTATCGGAATTGTTAAACGATACGGCTCGTGACGGTTTATGCTTATCAACGATATATCCTTGACTCTTGTTCCAATTTCGATGTCAAAGGTGCAATTTTTCTGTACTGTCATGAGATACTCTCGTTGCGGTAAGACTGAAAAATATTTCAGCAGCCCACATTGGCTGTCCACGCTCGGTAGAATTTCAAAGCTTGTTACGAAATAGCTGTCGAATTGTTTTTATCAATTCATTGTTAATATCATGTTATTGATTTTTATTTCAATAATTAATATTCTTCTGGCACTTTTTGACCTGCCTTCATGGATCACAAATAGCCGACAACGTCGTCAGCTTATATATAAGAGATTCCACCAATTTGAGTACCGGTTTTGATCGTCGACATCAGCGATATTTTCGTTACTTTGAGAAATGGAAGCCCTTATTGAGAAATGAACTCTGCATTTTTTTTAAATTTTTCCCTTGGTTATTTGCGCTGTAATTGTATGGGTCATTTTGTGAATTTTGTATGTTTTTTTCCATTAATTTCTCAATGTGTTTTGATGATAAAAAAAATCAAACTCGACCACGTCTTACGTCACTGTAAAATTGTAGTAGAAACAGTAATACGAATCATTTGAAAATGAAAAAATATTAATTGAGGTGTTAGTTGTATTGTCATACATTTGGTGATTCAACGAGTTATTACAGTGATCTTAACCTGATTTCTACTTATTATATGTGAATAGGTGAAAAATTTGTCGACAAAAATACTTTCAAAATTTTTTTAAAATATGCATTGGCCGGAAAATCGAATTTTATGTTTCGAATGCGATTTTAAGTAATTTTTAAAGGCCCAAAAATGTTTTTCTATTTTTTTTCGAAAAGCTGAGCTTTTTTGCATAGAAAACGTGGTCGAGTCTAATATTTTTTCTATCAAGACACATTGAGAAATTAGTGAAAAAAAACATAAAAAATTCACAGGATTACTCATACGATTACAGCGAAAATAACCAAGGGTAAAATCTGAAAAAAAAATCAGAGCTCATTTCTCAATGGGGGCTTCCATTTCTCGAAGTTACGAAAAGATCGCTGGAATCGATGCCCCAAACCGGTAGGTACTCGAATTGGTGGAATTTCTCATATATAGAACGATTGTCACTGGATCGATGGCCATCACCAAAACTTTGTCCGCATAATCGATAAAAAAACTCCTGTTTACCGATGAACCAAAATAAACGGGAGTTCGCTTATAGAATTCTTTTTTATAGGCTTCTGTTGAAACCTCAAAGTGGAAACCAACGGCAACGAATGATCGAGCGTAGTATTAGAGATAACCAAATGATATCAACAAAAATAAACGAAACGACGATAGCGACGTTACGATTCTTGTAGGAAAAAAACTGAACCCATGCGATATCAATTTGAATTTCACACTTGAATTTTACCATTGAATATCGCACACGAATTTCTGTTGGCTACAACCACAGAGAGAGCTAGCTACTTAAGATAATTCTGCATCGCAGATAATTACTTTGAGTCATTATCGCTTACGAATAGGTACCTACATCGAAAAATTGTAAACGATCGCTCTTACGGACAATTTCAACAGTGGAACGATTTTTGTGGCAATGACAGACTATTCATTTGACAGACCTTCATCTAATACGATCATGAAAACGTCAGAATTTTTATAATTAACGAAATGTAACCGGTTTTGAACCTGGCATTTTTTCTTCCCGAATGATGAGCTGCCCATCGTTTATCAAAACCTTTTTACCCCATCGTTTGTCTTTCTGGGGACGTTGAGTGAAATACATTTGCCTACCCGCTTGTTTTTATCTAACGTAACTACAGCCTAATCCGAAAATCAGGAAGTGCAGTCAGTTTCGCGTGAGAGGTCGTTTTTTCTATGAAAAACTTGGCCTTCACGGTGGCGGATAAAAAAAAATGTTTCGATGGCTGGCATAGTGGCCAGAGACATTCGACTCGGCTTATACATAGCTATACAGGTTTTCCAAATGACGAACGGTGCGGAAATCCCCAGAGGCCAGAATTAGTTTTCGTCGCAATGATTCGTCGCCACACTGGAAAAAAAGTATGCCTGTCAGAGCAAAACAACAAGATACTAAACGGCCCTAGCTCCCGCAGCAGAAACGTAATGCTATAAGAGCTTTACTACATTGCGAAACAACGAAATGCTATTCAACTCTCTATTTAGTTCTCACAGCGGAACAGGCCATCTATCAGAACTTTACGTTTAGTCCGCGGGACAAAATTCTCTTCATCCATTTAGCTATTACAGCTCATTGCAGTCTACTGACTGTTTGTTTAGCTCTCACGGCGATCCAAATTTCTGAGACAGCCATTCAGCTGAATAGTTAGTACTGGATTGCTGCAGTAACCTAAAATAGTACTGACCGGTAGAGGGCTGGCTTCGTTTGGCTGTCACAGCGAAGTTAAATTGCTCGGACAGAATTATTTTTTTTCCAGTGCAAAATATTTTTTTCCAGGTATTAACGCGGCGTGACGACACGAAAATCCCATCGAAAAAATTGCGTAAAATTTAATACAGGAAAGTCTACACTCGTGATGGAAGAGATTGTACTGTATTTTCGTAGTCATTTTTGGTGATTGAGAATCTATAGATATCAAACTGTTCCATGACTGATTGACAACGGTAGACAACGCACGGGCTAAACCACTGAAAATAGAAATATAAAGTTCGGACGATATGTTGCTTAGAGGGTGTAAAGGCGCACTCAGAAATTGTTTCGACAAGCTATTCTTAAGGAAGTAAAATAGGGGGCCAAAGGTTTGTATGGAAAATCGTATTCCCTGCAACTATTCTCGGCGTCTCCTCTTCTTGCGGATCTTCGTATACTCTCTCTGGTAATTTTTCTGGACTTTAAACGGGCCTTCGAGACTGTGAATGGAACAATACTGCTGAAAAGGTTACAAAAATATGGTATAAATGGAAAAGTGCTTAATTGGATGAAGGCATATCTCACAAACCGGCGAGAAAGAGTTAGATTCGGCAACTCGATGTCAAAGGAAAGACGCACGCAGCATGGAGTCCCACAGGGTTCAGTATTAGGTCCGCTATTATTTATAATATATATAAATGACATAGTGATGCAGCTGAAGTATTGTCAATGTAGAATGTTTGCGGATGATACAATCATATATGTGAGCGGAACACAAATTCGCGAAATAGAAAGAAAGCTGAATTATGACCTGGAAAACATTGCCCAATGGCTGAAGAAGAATGCACTGAGACTGAATGCAGCGAAAACTAAATTTATGGTAGTACACGATCGACAGAAGAGAAACGTTGAAAAGACGTGCCAAATAACAGTTGAAGGCGAAACAATTGAAGAAGTCCCAGAGATTAAGTATCTAGGAGTTATAATTGATAATAATCTTAAGTTCGACAGCCTAGCAATGTATATAGCAAGCGAAGTTGCGAAAAAAATGAATTTCATGTATAGGTTAAATAAATTTATCGACTCAAATACACTGGCCACAATATACAAGAGTATAGGTGCTCCACATTTTGAATACTGTAGTACACTGCTACTAAATGTGAATAAAAATGTAATGGATATTCTACAGAAAACACAGAACAGGGAAATGCGTGCAATATTAAAAGTAAATAGTTACGCTAGAATAAAAGACATGCTGGAGGCATTAGGATTCATGAATATCAGACAAAGAGTGGCGTTTAATGTGTGTTGTTGTGTATAAAGTAAAGAATGGAATGATGCCGAGGTACTTGTGTGACAAGATGAGAACAGTAGGTGAAAATCATAGCTACAACCCGAGACAGCGAAATTACAATTTCAAATTTATTTACCGTTCTTTGTATTTTAACCTTTTCGGGTCTAAGTTTCGACCCAGTTTTGAGCCGCACCTCATATCTCGCATTGCAACTTTCCCGAACGTGCTTCCTGGAGGCGTTCGAGTTTGCCGAATCTGAATGTTTGGTTAACATTTATTATTTCCGGGAGATGCAGAATGGCGAAGTGAATACAGCGGTTTGAAAAAAAAAGAAATATAACAGTTCTATTGCTTCAGGATATTTTCTCTTTGCCTTCTCGATCAATTTGACCATAGGTTCGGGCCCAGCGATCTCAAAAATCCCTAAAGAACGTATCGTGGAACAATTAAACTGGTTTTTTTCTTCAATTTTCATTCGCCATGTTGGCTCCACCATTTTAGATATATCGGATTGAAGTGTTCACCACAGATTCGAGTTCATCCGAACCTGAAAATCTCTTAGAGAACAAATTTGAATGATGTACACGTACGAATAAGCAATATCCTATTTCGATATTTCGACAAAAAAGGATGATTAATAGTTTAAAAAAATTATAAGTAATTCCGTCAGTTTTGCGAAAAAAATATGTTTGTAGGAATAAGTTCGAAAAAACTGGATTTTTTGGGCACACAGACTAATCTTTACCACCTATTTGTCCATAGAAACGTTGTAACTAACATTTTGTGATTGTTTCTACGCTGACTTCTGTTCCAAGAACTCAAGAAAAACGACACCCTGATATTTTTCGGCAGCTGAACTGTCGAAATGATTCAATAATAACAGGGAAATTTGTAGGGAAAAAGATGGGCTGCGGAGGCTCTTGCTCAACATTTCGAAGGATCAATGCGAAAAAAGCCCAAGTTTTAACGTTTCGTTGCAATGTTCCGATCGATGTTCCGGTTGCATTTTCTTTTGACCTCTAAAGATAAAAATATCGAGATAGTTATGACGTATTTCGGAAAAAAAATTTGTTCGGTGAGACACGGAGGGTGGAAACATCGGAATTTCATGACGCCATCAGGGAGCCAGTACAGATCGACAAGTTGATACTCGGCCGTCGAGATTGAAGCGTAGATTTTTTCGAAATAATATTCGATGCAATATTAATGTTTTAAAGAATGGCAGTTAATGTATACACCGTACGTAGTATAGAACAATGATTGTTTTGGAGGGGCGACCAAGGTTTATCATACCCGTCAGGCGGACGCATAGTGCCATGATCGCGAGACGAACCGACAGACGAAGGCGAAAGGTTATAATTTAAACGGAACACGTACCAGGCTGTCCCGCAAGTGGAAAATTATTCTTGACGTTGGACTGGGAATAGTATCAGCGAAAAAAACTAAAAAGAAATTCGTCGAGTCGATCGTTTATAGAATGCGCGGTATGCGGGTGCAACGAAGCTTTTTAAAAACTCGTGACGATGTATGAAATTCTTTAGCATTTGGAAAAGTTTACTACCTCGTAAAGTAAAAGAAAAAAACATTATTTTTATTCCGTTGTCGAGTGAAAGTCAACGACGACATGTAATTGTAGTACCGCTCCGGATAAAACGGAAGCTCGACCTCTGTGAAGCTGACAGTGTATTTGAGATTTTTATTTATAAATTTTAATACAATAGAGATATGTGGAAGGAAGAGATTGTGCACCGAGTGGATAGTTGTTTATCATTTGATAAACGATAAATAAAATTATAAAGACGGCGAACATTTGTACAATTAAATAAATGAAATGAATAAATCCCAAACAACTAAGACGAAGCTTCTACAGAGCGTATTCTTGATAAAACATGTATTTTGTAACGATTCACCCACTGATGTCAAACGTGTATCCCTGTGCAGATAAACCCAAACGTGGTGATGCACCGAACTCATTGCTCTCTTGCTCTGGCGATTGGCCACGGCGTCGTGCCACAACTGAAATGTCGGCAATCAACAAGTTCAAACGTGACACCGACGATGCGCCCAACGGACGCTCTCTCAATATTTTTATCCCACGGATAAACTGCCAAATGTCAAGCCCAAGGTTTTCGTCTACTTGGCAAAAAATCCGTCCCATCGGCGATTAACGCGTGTAGATTTAAAAAAATGTTTTTTATTCACTGGCGTAAGAAGCACACGGAAGAGTATTTACCCATATCTGGCGGATTCAATTCAGTCCTTGGCACTGCCGGGACCGAAGCGAGACAAAGTACTCTCAGCCTTCAACTTGTCTGCGTCGGTTGTTTTCTTTTACTCTTTTTTTTTTTTAACCATCGTCAGATATAGCACGCTTATCTGAGTCAACTGAGATTGTTACTCGAGGTTGAGAAGTAGCATTACCGGATAGCGAAGGTTCTGGTTACTGCGCGAACGGATTAAGCAATCCATACAATTTTTTATATCTGTTTCTTCATTGAAGTTCTAATATTAGATGGATTATTTTTATTTGAAAAATCACTATACAGCGAACGTTTTCGGCGCAGCAGCTGGAATCCATTTTCTATGTATAGCAATAGCATATTGACAGTATATGAATTTGTCAATAATTTAAAAGACGATAAATCTATCGATAAAATTAGGGAGCAAAATTTGATAATACCGGATGACGCTGATCGTTTTATGGATTTAAACATCATTTTATCCAATCAACGGAATTATTCACCGCAAACCGTTGTAACTTTTTTGGGAGTCATTCGTAAATTGGGAATACAGGAATTGGGAATCCAGACATAGCAGTGTTTCAATTACGTTGAGAAAATTTTGAGGTAGCCAGAGAGAAAAAACATTGAGAAATCACATTTAGTCTCCGTTGATTTGGGTGTGGATGCTGGTTTCTGCTAAATGTTTTTCGTGTTATTTTAAGAAAAAGAATCCGTCTCAAATGCTGAATTTTGAATTCAAGAGGAGTTTGACTGTAGTGTCAAGATTCGCGTACGATAAGTATTTGTATTGGTCGCTGTTTAACATTTTTTAGACCTATATCGAAGGAACAAAATGTCAATAAAAACCATAGTCTTCGTCAATTTTCCGGAAGATACCAATTTTTCATAAAACATTTTTCTGCAGAATCCTGATGAAGAATTTCCGATTAAAGATTTTGCAATGAAGAAAGTGTTAACTGTAGTATTAAGAATTGCGGTCGGGATGTGTCTATAAATGCGAGGAAACATTTGAACGAATGTCTGACGAAAAAGGTTCAAGGCGACAAGGGAGTCACACGCCAAACATCGATCGCTGGAGCTCTGATACACCGTTCGTTCGAAACTCTCGGTATCCTGGGAGTTTGCAGTCAACGTACTCGTACAAACCCCCATACATACATATCGGAAGCTGGGTGTAGGGGTTGGAGGTGGAATCATGGTATATGGTCCTGTCTGGAAGGATGTACAGATAAAGGGGGAAAACGGCGAATATATCGGAGTCGCTACTGCTGCAAGCTCCTCTGGCCCCAGGGCGTACGCTCGTAATTCTGGTCGACGGAGGGTTGTTTTTTGTGCCCCGGGTCGGCAGCACCCAGCCGTGTTGGCACTCCGTAAAAAAGCTCGGATCCATAAAGTATTACACGTCATAATAAAAAATACTCGTACCCGGAGAAACCACATTTTTGGTTATGAACGGGAAACCGCGCATCCACTCAGGTGATGCGAACGTTTATTAACACATTCAATTATTTATTCAGTTATTGAAACGTTAACGTTAACGTCCACCTTTCAAGAAAGACTGACGTAAATTTAATGTAATACGAAATACGAACATTCCAATTGTGACGCCGTTTGGTATAAGTTTGAAAAGCACATTTGAGCTAATCTCTTTCCTTAGAGTCGTAGATCTCAAGAGTGCCACCTTCAAATTTGAGCAAAAAGTATCGAAGCTGTAGAGTTTACTGAGTGTAAATTGTTTTCTTTCCTTTGTGTTCTTTGCGGATTCTTTTTCTAGATTTAAAATCGAATTCTATGAATAGAATAATTTACGTCATCCTTCAAGATATTTAAAAATACTGTGTTATTTTTTTTATCGGTAAGAATAAATGAATGGCTTCGTTGTGGCAATCGTGTAGAGTCATTGGGGTCCGAACAACCCCATATGGACTTTCTGTAACTCGGACCAAGGATAAAAATTGAGGGTTATTGAGAGGCACCAAGCACAACCGAGCGGTCATCTTTAAGCCCGTCAACATCTTTGAACTTCTGGGGGTCGTTGCCGGTAGTACTTAATAGTCCGTACCTGAAACTTTGTCTATCGTGAGACGAATCTAAGAGATTCCGATTTTCCTTCCACCTATTGCAAACACCTCAAACGCAAACGAACTGAAACCAGGATGAGCAACAATTTTATACGAAGTTAACTCCAACGATGTTCGCAATAAAATATTTGTCGCTTTCACATCTTTCATGGGAAGTGTATATGGATTTCAACTTGTTACATATTCTTTAAAAAATCATTGTACCAGTGTCATTTCAATTTTTAATTTTCGGAAAAGCAATTTTTGTTACTATGAGGCACCAAATAATAACTATCCGATGGTAACTTTGTTGCCCGTTGTTCCATAATCGATCGTTATAGAATAAGACGTCAGAAAAAATACTAAAAATTAACCAAGAATAAGAACTTTGAGTAGAACAATAGTAGCCCACGCGAGCCCCTACTTGATATTCGGCCCTGGCGTGGTAAGCGAAGCGCTCGCGGAGACCCGCAAGTTGGGCTACCGCCGGTCGTCTTGTGGATTCTGCACGCTCACACATATAAGTTCATATCTCAAAAAACCGTTGAGGTTTTCGATTTTTCTTCGACCGATCGAGAGCTGAAGTCTTAACGGTGCTTCCTGAATTTTTTCAGATCGTCAACAAAATTTTCCTAGAACCAGCCATAGGTCAAAGTTGGAGCAGGAAATTCTGTCGAAATCGGAATTATTTTTTTGTCTTCCTCACGTGATATCTCGGGATACAGAAATCCGAATCCACTCAGTTACGGTTCATTCAACGTAGAATTAAGTAAGCTTCGCAATGGTCTGCAAGGAAAATCTGAAGCTTCAGTTTTGACAGAGCTACCATCTTTCAAAGTTGCGATTAGTTGTTGGTTGTGCACGTGGTAAGTGGCCTGGTACTGCGTGGCGGTAGTGTACCTTCTTTATACAACTGTGCTAAAAATTCAAATTAAAAAAAAAAAATTTCGGTCAATCGCGAGCTTTACTCACCTACTAACCGAAAATATTTAGTGCTTTGATTTCACATAAAGTAAACAGGACAAAAATTTTAAACGAACATTTTATAAAATATTGTTCAAATGTTGCCTTTTTATATGCTGAAGAGTAAAATAAAATAATTCTTTTATTATATTTTGAAAAAATTACAGAAAATATGCTTTTGTTTAACCTCCGAATCCCATGTAACTTCCCTTAATCGGGAACGTCCATGATTATTCGTGATTTCATGGTCATTTCTCTAACTCATCTACATTTTAGAGTGTGTGCTTCTCGTTCGCTACTACACGTGTGATGAGTGACAATATTTGCCGTCGATGTTATAGAGAGACCGAGTTGTAAATAAGGAAAAAGTTTCCGACAGTGTACACGACTTCCCGGTACGAAATACGACCGAGTCACGCTGCCCCGCTGCTCATTGATAAATTTTAAAGGTAAAGAACAAGTCCGCGTGACCGGACGTTAAGATATACATCCGTGATAATTCGTGCGAGACAGTTTTTTTCTATCCGTCGCAGTTAGTTTTTTTGTTTGGAATTATTGTAATTTTGCATCCCGTTTGTCAGAGACTCGGGAATGTCTAAATGTATCCTGAGCAAGTGACCCACCGAGTATATCCGAGTATGCATGTATATTAGAGTGGTCTTCATATTGGGTTCGGACGAATTTTTAACCCCTTTCCCGCCCGATAGGCTCCAAATAATTATGAAAAAAATTACCTGAACTGCCAGCCCACCATCGTTGAAATTTGCCATTGCCAGGAGAGGTCATTTTTCCCCTTTGAAATGCACAGGATATTTCGACTCTTTATTAATATGCTCGTTTCAGTGTCTTGAAATCTTTTCAAAAATACGAGAAGTATCTCAATGAGTCTGGGCACCTTTGAAGATGAAAGAAAAAAAATTCCGGCTTGGGTCTGAAATCGTTAGGGGTCATTTCACCCCGATATACAAATATGTTTTGCGTTTTCTCCTCATTTCCGGATAATTCCGCGAGAACATTTTTAGATTAAAAATATCAATCCTAACGTTTAAAATACTGATTTTGAAAGCCACATGGGTCATTCCGAGTCGACCGGTTTTTTAAAGTTTTTTTTAAAGAAAATTATTCGGAAACTAGATAAAAAACGAAAAAAGGAAACCTACATGCTTTCAAGACCAGTATTTTGAACTTAATCATTGATATTTGCAATCTGAAAAGAATTTTGGACGAAATTATCCGAAATAAGAAGAAAACGGAAAACATGTTTATATATCGGGATGGAATGACCCCTAACGATTTCGAAGTCAAGCCGCAAGATTTTTTTTTTATTCACAAAGGTGCCACCGATTTGTTGAGAAACTTCTTGTATTTTTGGGAAAAATTCAAGACGCCCGAATAAGCATATCAATAAAGAGTCGAAGAATCCTGTGTATTACAAAGGGGAAAAATGACCCCATCTGGTAGTGGGTAATTTGAAAAATGGTGAGCTGGCAATTTAGGGAACTTTTTTCTCAATTATTTATAGTCAATCTGGGGCAGTCAAAATTCGTCCAAGCGCCATATACGGACCACTTTAATATGTACACACTGAAACCTCGACTATCCAGAGATGCTGGCGGCCTCTGGGTAGCCAAGAGGTCGTAAAAATGCCCTCCCTGCAGACTCAACCCAGCACGACTACGAGCAGGGCTGTGATCATTGCGAGGGCGGAGCCTGACAATGTAGTGTTGCCAGGAAAAGCACATGCAAGCGGGGGATCATCTCATGCATGTACGCCCCTGATCTTCCCCGAATCCCGGGAACGCTCCGCATCGAAGCGTGACTCGAACGTCTGGATAATCGATCACTGGATAATCGAGGTTTCAGTGTATATTTATGTAGATTGTAGTCTACACTGTTATGTTAATCCATGGTTAAAGTATTTTTTTTTTCAGGATTGTGTATACCTGCTAATGTATTAAATGTGTATTTAACTCGACTGTGCACACACGATGGATGTATTTTAAACATCGGACTACGGTTTAGTCACTCGACCACTTCACTGTTCATTTTATAAATGCTCGCACCACTCGGTGCATGTATATTCTAAATGTGTGGAGCCACGAGAAGAAAATCGTTGGATTTTCCTTGCAAAATAATCTATCGTTGCAAAAAGGAATTGAGAATTAAGATTTTTTGTGCCCAATCATTCGATAGATTTTGAATTTTATCAACCTCTTGTATCGAATGGTTTATGAAATTGTTACAACTTTTGTACGTAATGTATTTGAATGTTTACTTAGTTTTGAAAATTAAGAATATTTTTTACTATGAATGTTTTTTGTTATATCATTTAATCATTGAGGATTAATAAAAATAACTGTCGAACGAGTGCAGTAAAATTTGTAGGCAATTAAATAATTTTTAAAAAACATGTCGCGACTCAGAATATCAACGTAACGGTGATAAAAAAAATTAAATCTTTTTTTTATTATAAGGAAAAAAAGACATAGTAATGTGTATCAAGTAAAAAAAGGCTCAAATGAGAAAATTCAATTCGTTTCGTTGTATTCGCAAACTTTTCACATTGCTTCGACATGGAGGCTTCAAAAAACGGTATAATAATAATATCAATCAAACTCATTGCTGATTTAACTGCAGGTCTTGCAATACGTATTTCGTGATATCTGGATTTAGATAGAAAAAAATCGAAAATAACCATGCAAGACCATTATTACGCGGTTCAATCAAAAATTTCTCCGTCAATCACCCTTCTCGCATAACTTCTTATCGTACGGGTTTTCTCGAGGGTAAATTATACGCTTTCGGTATTTAAAATATTTTGAATAGCGTGGAGAATTATTCTTACGGTAATAAAATCCGCCCGTCTACATTAAGTGCGAGCGATACATTACGGGAATAACCTACGTGGACGATTAAATCATTTAAAACGAATGATTTCTCCACAACAAATTATCACAAGACCTGAAGCAACGATGCGACGGAAATCTGAGACTTTTGAAAACTTTTCTGCGATCGCCTTCGGAAATTCCTTGACATTCTAATATCGCGGTGATAAGCCTCAAAACGATTGTCGCTTTCGACGTCACTGCAAAGATAACGACAGTGATACCGTAAAAACTGTAAAACGTTCATGCTTCTTGTTTCAAGATTAAGTATCAAGGAATATATCATACATACATATGCATTAACTAATTATATATAATATATATGATATATATATTTCATATATATATATTATATATGAAATATATAAGATATATATATAATATATGATTGGTTCCATAAACTATAGGCATCGGTCCGGGTGACCCCCCCTCAGATTCTTTTCAAATTTTTTTGGGATGTAGTCCTTGATGACCTATATGTGCCTGAATTTTTTCAGATTTTTTCCTCCATTATTTCGGCTGTAGTAATTAAGGGCATTTCCTGACATTTCCGTTTTTTTTTTTTTTCAATCTAATTTCATAGTATTGTATCGCAAAATGACAATTACACTCAGAATGCATTTCTATGTGAAATTTTCTCAACTTTTTGAAAAAAATATTGATTCTCAGTTTGGACTAACGCAAAACTCTCAAAATTGACCTTTAATAATAAAAAGCTATTTTTCGGCCATTGCGCATGTCTGAAATTTTTTTTCAATATTTTTTTCAGAAAGCTGAGAAAATTTCACATATAATACGTCAAATTCACGTTGGGATGTCTGTAAAAACTGCTAGAATCGATGAAAGTTCAAAAATTCAATGATAAGCCAAATTTTATTTTCTCCCTTCAAAATGTATAAATTCTCCTTCAATCCTCTTGAGCTATCGATCATTTTGAATTTTTGTCTTTTAGATAGAAATGCAATGTCTTGACTACTCCCAATATCCTGCAGTGAAAGAAAGTTATACGATTATTTATACAATGAAATCAAAAATAGGCCTGCAACATTTCTTGAAAATATTTCTTTAATTGCAAAATAGTTTTTATTCGTTTTTAAAAACTTGAACAATAGAAAAATTCGAAGAATTCGACACAGGCCTTACAATAGCGGAGCCTAAGTTATTGCTAATTGGCGTAATGTTGTGAATTGATCGGGTCCCTTTGATTGATTTCGAGTGAGATGCTCGTTCATCTAACGTTGGCTTTAATTCAAAATATTTCGTCCCCTCAACGAACACAACGTCGATATTTGGCAGACTTTGATTTGTCCTCTCAAACAAATCGTATGGTGTGAGAATGTGTTCGTCTGGGTCCATCTGCAACGACCTTTTTCTTGCATTTCGCTTAATGGCCCCTCCCAAACCATCACACGGTCCTTTGCCATGCGCGGTCGCGAAAAAATGCCAATCAGCCTCAATATCGAAATCATTTTCATGATAACATAAATTTGTAAATGCGTTTTTATTTTTAAATTGCTGCGACGCTCCATCACTGAAGTAGTGAATTCTTTTTACCACATGAAATTTTTTATTTAAGTAAGCTACCAATTCGACTTGAAATAAATGAACCATAACGAAATCGTGTTTGAGACAGTTACGCCAATTAGCAATAACGT
>CAXAQZ010001236.1:0-25295 GCA_963971145.1 Sussaba pulchella | reverse complement strand
AACGAGCGTAACGACGTATCCGCACCACTATAATCATTATTTAAAACATAGAAGATTGATGTCGAATGTTCCTCAATCTCATTAATTTTATTTTAATTTTCACTTTAAACTTCATTATAAGCAATTATTTTTCTCTCATCGATCCAATTTGATTAATTGAAAATTGTTCTCCAAACACATCAACTTATTTTGATGAGTTATGATATCCAAGTTTGATGAATTCCACGATTCGATAAGTTACAAGTTAATTCAATAAAATACTAATGACATATTAATACGTATATAGCTTATAATACAGGATTGCAATCAGGAAGGTAGCGCAAAATGAATTATTTGGGATTCCAAGAAAGAAATCTTGCGTGTGCCCCCCCTTCCAGCCGCTTAATAAAAATCGTTCATCCTTCATAGTTTACATACGAAATTCAACGAGCATTTTTTTCGTTTCTGTTCGACTACAGTCATCCGTTCAGATATCGCGATTCATGCGATCAACGTCCGGTTTTGACTCTCGCGATGACAATGTACCTCGCGATATTATTCGCGTGCCTATGGCAGCAGCTCCGAAGAGAATGAACCATTTTAGGCGCTCAACGCACGTGAATCCGTGAGATTTATGGACCAAGTACAGATGCGTGTCCGCAACTGTACATTGTTTCCGTGACTACGAGACACAGCAGAGTAAATAGGAGCAAACGTAAAACGCGGGCGGCGAGAATCCAGAGGTAACACCGCGATGCGGTATCTAGGCGAGTGGCCCGCTTAACAAGTGTACCGCGTCCTACTGCATCTTGATAATATGCACACACGTTCAAAGTATATGCACATATACGTGTGTGTGTGTATATCGGTCTATGGTTGCGCCAGTAACGGAACCACAAACTCGATTAATTAGCCATTTGTGCTTTTTATTAATAATCGCATGTTTTTAAATCATCTTGTGTAGTCGGGGAGTTTTCTTGGTTTTCTTGGCTCGATTATATCGCTCAATAATTCCGCTATGTAAACGTGATTGCTTCCGGATCTTCCGATAAGAATTTTCCATATAGTTACGCCTATCTTATTTTACACATTATATCACCATCCTGATTGCTACAAGATCTACGTCCGGTTGAGAGAAAATCTTCATTCGCGGCAGAATCCACGAGTAAACACTTTTTGATCGGCTTGTTTGTGAGTGTTTTTATTTGGGTTTGACATCCGGTCGGACAAGTCGGAGATCGGAGATTGGCAGGACGTTACGTCATATTTTGCTGATCTATTGATGTGATATCTATTTTCCGATATATTTTTCGTCAATATTGGAGCTATTTTTGTGATAATCGAATTTGTAGAAAAAAAAGTTATGAGAAATATCAATAATTGATATTAAGGATAAATATTAATAGCGATCGGTTATTGATAACACTATAGTGCTATAGAACTATAGTGTAAGTATAGTGCTAGTTCTATAGAACTATCTTCCCGTGGAAAGGATTTGCCATTGAATACCAGTAATCTTACGAAACAGTACAAATTGAACTTTAAAAAGTATTTTTTTTTCTGGTAATAATTCGTGATTTCACGTCTTTCAAGATTTAATTGTAACATCAAGTGGCTGAATTATATAATAATATGTGGAAATTAATTCATAAATGAAATGGGAGGCTGGAAGATTTTTTCCATAAAAGACATTACTTCACTTGAAATTAATGTAATAGTTATTAACCGCGTGGAATTTCTTATAGAACTATTAACTGCATTTTGAGGAGTGTGAATTGATTGATTTAACGTCACCTCAATGAAACTACTCGTAAAGCCAATACCGTCTGGATCTGTAGCTAACGATAATTTTCAATTAACCACACGAATACTCGTCCGCACATTGAATAAAAAAATTATTTTGTACCAATTATAACACATAAAAAACGCGCGTGATTGCTATTATCCAAAAATGTTCCAACAATTTCAACACGCGACGACCAAATACGGACAATCATTTCTCTGTCCGTCTATTGGTTCCAGCAGTCAGTCTTTTTTATCGAATTGGAATTCGAAATTATGCACGAAATTAATTGTACTGTAAAAGTTCATCGCCCCTGAATCTTGTGCCGGCGCAGGAACAAAATGTCGTAAGCCATAGGCGGCATTCGCTTCATGTCGTGCATATTAAACTCATATAATCCCAAACTGAGAATCGCGAATGAATATCCACCGGTACATCTAGGACCCGAATTCGAACCCAAGCACCAGCCACCTCCCTCGATTCCGGATTGAAAAAGAATAATAATAATAAATGAATATACATTGACGTCGGATCGTTGTCTGGACCCCGAATTAAATGCACCGAGACTACCGGAATAAATGCAATGGCTCAACGGCTTGCTGCATGTGAAATAAACGACACCATTATTATTCGAAAGGGAAAGAATCAAAAGAACAAGAAAAAAGTAGGGTTCTCGTCTGGCTGATAATTCTCACACCGAATAAACCTTTCGATTATTACATTACCTAATGATCGTTACGCTCGAGGAATTCTGCATTATCCGGCGTATGGGAATGTTTTTTTTTTTTTTTTTTTTCCATAGGGATACAATCGAAATCGTGAGTGGAAGGTTTGCAAATATTCCTTTCGTTGTCATTAAGAAGCCGTTTATGTGTATGGATAAGTAACGTACATACGCGCGAGAGGAAAGGAAAGGAAAGGAAAGAAAAGGTCGGATCGAAAGAATGGGAAATAGGGGAATATAACGGATACGAGTACTTTAATGAACGGTGAACGTTGCTCCGCTGAATTTACCGCAAACGTGGAAAATTCATAATCTTTCGATTCAGTCGCACAATGATGCACACGTGAAACGCCTTTGTGCCAATTATTTTTCATCGCTCGTATTACGAGGCGTCGAAGCGCGGAGCAACAAATGATGCTCCTAACTGTAAGGTCAATCAGAGCCGGGTTATGCGATAGTTATCCATCTCGTAACGCGATTTACGAACTCGCAACAGCTGCTTAACATTATGTGTGCGACTCAATCGTTGATTTTTACCGTTATTAGACGCTCGATGACGATGCCAATTAAACGGTCGATATATTTATAAATCAATGTTACATTGGGATTACGTTGTGAAAAAATTTTCCTCGGAGAAACTTTGTTGTTTCGTATTACTGATATTATTATACACACACAAGTGGATTTCACACAAGTGTACTTTGAGGGGACTGAGTCACCTAAAAAGTCGAAGGAAAAAAAATTTTTTTTTTGTGACAAGATCAATCTACATTTTCATTCTAATTTATTCTTATAGAGTATCTATACTTAGCTATCTTTTCAAATTTTTTCAGAACCATATCAAGCATCCGGACGCTGTGATATTTTCCCAAAGTTTGGGAGCTTGTTGTAAGATTGAGACCGAACAACTCAACCGATCGTGGACTTTGACGTCTCATTTTGTTCAGAAAACACATAATTCCGAAGTGAATGTGGGAATTTGGAATGCGAGGTACGATGAAGTTATGGTGACCTATTATTCAACTGTTTTTCCACAAACTTTGTTTCCTTTTTACGTTATAGGCTGCCAAAATGTTTAAAGTGCATAAAAAAAAAAAAATCCCACATTCACTTCGGAATTATGTGTTTTCTGAACAAAATGAGACGTCAAAGTCCACGATCGGTTGAGTTGTTCGGTCTGAATGTTACAACAAGCTTCCAAACTTTGGGAAAATATCCCAGCGTTCGGATGCTTGATATGGTTTTGAAAAAATTTGAATAGATAGCTAAGTATAGATACTTTATAAGGATAAATTAGAATAAAAATGTAAATTGAACTTGTCACAAAAAAAAAAAATTTTTCCTTCGACTTTTTAGGTGACTTAGTCCCCTTGAGCCGGCAAAATGAATGATTTGTAGACTCAACGATTATTTCTAAAAAACTTTTCGGATGCCCAATGAATATATAATTTATTGTTATTACAAAAATATTATTTTAGATTGATTTATTGCAATAATTATATTATTATATAAAGATTTCGATATAAAAGAGTCCAATTTAAAGGAAAGAGAGAAACAGCAAATAACTAAAAAAAAACTGTGAGCCATTGTAGTAAAAAAAAAAGAGTCGAGTTGCAGTAAAATAAGCAAGCGTCGCGATGCATCCGCGATGGTAGAAAAAAAAGTAACCGGAAACTAAACGATAATAAACGTTTGCACATTGGCATTCAAATGCCCATAATTCATAAATCATAATTCTTACGTCAAAACAATTGTGGATATTTCATGGTTGATGTAGAAGAAAACGTTTGGGATCTTGTGCACAGTTAGACAACGCGGAGCATCGTTGGATTTTTTTTTCAGTCTTCGGAAACGCTCTACTTCTCTTCGTACCGTGTAAACCGATGTAACACGAAGTAACGTGACTCGCGGTGCGGTGTATGAATCCCGGTAGTAATGCACGGCTACGTGTTTTTCGTACGTTGCAGTGGAAGAAGCCGATTAAATCGATTGCAACTCAGTTAACGTTTGTAGACTTAAACATAATACATAACATAGGTGCGGGCCTATTTCGTTCTCTCTCGTGGGAATGTTCAAGAGACCATCAGGCTCGATCGGGAGAGAGAGTTTATCAAATGAAAATAATAATAAAGTAGCTAAACCTTCGCTCCTAATAAAACTCAGCGAATGGAGTTCAGTTAAATCGTCCTTGGCGTAATTGCTACCATCGGTGGCAATCGCACCTTTCACGGTAAAATCGTACGAATATGCTCAAGAAAACGAATTTTTTTCGGATACTGGCCCGTGAACACAACGATGATCCCAAAAAAAAATCTTAACCCTCCGTCGGTAATCCTAAATTTACGGACACCGTCGGTAATCTGGACCATTAATGGCACGATGATGTTTTGACGCAGAAAATTACGCTGAAAAAATCTCAAAAAATTTTGTAATGCTTATCTCAGATTCTATTTGATATCTCAATAGTTTTTTCAGCGATTTATAATGAATTAAATTTTTTATGACAAATTGATTACGACAAAATCGGGAAAGCTCAGTTTTCATTCAAAAAATCATATCTTAATGAAAATTTGATCAAAATGAGAAATTCCAACAGGGTTTTACAGTTAAATTTATGTACTCTCAGGAAAAAAAAACTTTTCACGGGTTACTTTTAAAAAGTATAATTATTTTGACTATAGAAAATGTCGTTTCTGGCAGGTAAGGAAAATATGAAAAATTAATAGTTTTGGTATTTTTTTCACCCTTCTCTATCAAAAACTCTTACAAAAGTTTTACAAATTATATAAAAAGTGAACATTATACTCATATACATCTGTCTGAAAAATGTTTACTAGCGCATGATAAGCAAAAAGTAGTGCGATGCTTTTCACATTACTTTTTTTTGTTTGTTACATTTCGTGGTAATGTTTATAAAGTATGCATACATCATCGAATATAATTTAAACGGGTTGAAAATAATCATATCAGTCCAAAAGTAACGTCAGTTAAATTTCACTTACTTGCACGAAATTGTAGCACGGACGGTAATCCGGGTCATTAATGGCACGTTCGAGACTTTGAATTCCTACTGCTCAGGAATAAATTAACGCATCCAAGCGACCTCGTGCGTACGAGTTCTCACCCACACCTAGTTTTTTTACAGAAGGGAGTCAGGCCCCGCCCTTTTCGAATTTCAGAGATATCTGACTTGAAAGTTCGTGTTGTGCCAATAATGGTCTAGATTACCGTTGGAGGGTTAAGTGAACCAGTTGCTATTGATTGCAATAACTGAATGATTAATTTTCCAATTAGTTATGATCACTCGTTATAATTAAATATCAAGAATATCAAATTGCAACGCATAACATGAGATGAAAGCTTATTGATCATCATTTGTTATAACGAGAACTTCTCCATTCATATCATAAATACAGAGTATGGGGCTAAAAAAATTGGTTGAAAGTTGATGGAGTATGAAGATTTAAAGAAACGAAAATAAAATGTTTCGCTTGATACTTCAATTAAAGACCATTAATAAGTGAAATATTCTAATTTCATCGAAATTATAAAGTGTGAAAATAAATAATCAATTATAGAAACATCTTTATCGCGTCGTAGCTCCATACGGAGTTTGCGAAATCAGAAGGTCGAGATAGTATAGTTGCACACCGATATTTGTGATGATCCGTTCAACGGAAAGATCGGCATTCGACATTGAGAAACTAGTCGACATTGAAAGTCCATTCGCCGACTCGTTTGCATAGAAATCACCAAAAGCCAAAAATAATACAAGGAATTCTGAATATATCGTTTTGAAAGCCACATATCGTCTCTCGAATTTTTCTTCATAGTAAAAAATAAAGAAAAGAGTTAATGAAGATGAAGATAACGAAGGAAATAAAATGTTATTCAGGAAAAATGTATTATATGCGAGCCAAGCGGTGTCATCGACAGGTTGTATCGAACGGAGGACTTTTGCTGCGTTTTGCGGGCATTGACTCGTAACGGATCCCGACTATAGTCTCTCTTTCGCTCTCAGCCTATTCGCGTATGACAACTTCGCTACAGCTTGTGATATATATAGTGTGTTCCACGGCTAATCGCACGGTGGAAACCCGACCCGGTCTTCGATTCGGATAAAAAAAATGTTTCCTTTAAGTACGTCATAAAAACGACAATAATAATAATAATAATAATAATATGATAATAATAATGATAATAATGATTGGTATGATAATTTTTTCAGATTTTTTTCGTAAATTTTTTTCCAGTTATGAATTTTTTAAAATTCTATCAAAAAAATTGTCGAATGCAAATATCTTCTAGACGAGACATTCAAATTCAATTGCACGGGCGTCAACATTTGCATTTTGAACTGCTCTTTCAGAAACAAATGTTGTGAGAAAAATTCAATTTAAAAAAAAAAAAATTTTTTCACGTTCTAAAAATTAAAATTGACTTTTTGAAAAAACCCCGTTTTTAATTTTTTTTAAAATTTTTTCCTATTTTATTTTCAATTGAATTTTTTGAACAATATTTGTTTCTGAAAGAGTAGTTCGAAACGCAAATGTTGACGCGCGTGCAATTGAATTTGAATGTTTCGTCTAGAAGATATTTGCATTTGAAAATTTTTTTGATAGAATTTTCAAAAATTCATAACTGGAAAAAAAATTACGAAAAAAATCTGAAAAAATTATCATATGCTGTTTTTATGACGTACTTTGAGTAAAAAAAATGTTATCCGAATCAAAGGACGGTCGTTGTTTCCACCGTGCGATCAACCGTGGAACAACCCATACATATATTTATACATGTATATATATGGTAGTCCGGAACACAGCATTCGATACGATCCTTTTCCGATGAGGCTCGACACAAGCGTATGCTGTTTGTCATAATCGAAGAACAATAAATCAGCTGAATCTGCAATATTCATAACACACAGTCGTGGGGCGATAGTGTTTATCGAAATAAATAGAAAAGGAAAAGAATAATCCACGACACTTCTATTACCATAAATCAGATCAACGATATCTCATCGGCAAGATAGGGGCTTCAGAAAAAATTCATTCATCGAAATGAATGTAGAACGAGGGAAGGATGCAATGAAATAATAACATTTGTGAATAAACGATACACAAAAAAATCGGATTCAAATATAAAAATATGATAAATGTGTTTGAAAAATATGTTTAATAAATTGTGAGGTATTTTGGGGAACCTTGTGAGATTTTTTAAACTGTAATATTTTGCCGCCATGTATAGAATGTATGTATTTGCATGATATTTCAATGGGGATTGGAGACGAAGTATCGAGTTTAGTAACGACGAACATTCCTGTTCGATGAGGCACAATTTTCAAGACTCTGACCTTTAACGGCGACAATATAATAAAATACTTATCGATGACAGATTCATACATAATATCCATGATTACATTTTTTCTTACTATTCACACCTCACTCAATTTAATACTTTCCACGAAGCTGTTCGACCGTGATAAAAACCACAAACGAATTTTTATCCGCGCGACTAAAACCGCGAATAAAACGTAGTAAACTACCGGATTGAAAACCATATTGCGGTTTTCACATTCAACGGACAAATTGCTCGGGAACGATGACTTTTCGTTCTCCGCGAATGCACTCGAAGTTTGTGAAATCTCTCAAGGACTCGCATTTCCCATTCGCTCCTCTCGTTTAAGCGCCAGAAAAAAAAATTCGCAACGACAATAATTGTTGTAAAAACGTTGACTATTGCGAAACTCGGTAACGACGAATGAGTTTGCGTCTCGCAATGGCGAACGAGTCTCTAATAAACGTCCGAAACTGTAAGAAAAATTAAACAATAGACGTGAAGTCGTGGAAATCGTGTAAATTTTCGCTCGAGCACGGAATGACCCGACTCAACGGTTCGTACGTCTTTCTGATTTCAGAATCCAGAACATTGGAGCTGTTGCTCCTGCTGTCGGTAACGATCGGGATCGTGGCATCAACCTCGCCGTGTCCCTGGGCATCGGAAGTAACGGAACTCGAAAGTTCTTGTATCTGCGACTACAATCTCGCTCGTGAACTGTCCGTTCAATGCGACATAGTCGACTATGGACAACTTTTAACCGCGATGAGACGTTACGCGACGAAATTCACCGTCGATCTATTTTACATAAATAACAGCACAATAGGAACTTTGAGAAACAGCTCACTGTCATCAATAAGAATCAATAACATTCAACTTTCGGGATGCAAGATTCAAATTATCGAAGCGGACGCTTTCAAGGGCCAAGAAAATTCGCTCAAAAGTTTGAATTTCAAAGACAACGAGCTTACGGAAATACCGAGCGAAACATTGAAAACACTTCGCAATCTGACCGTTCTAGATTTGTCGCTGAACAAAATCGCGAGAGTCAATGACAGTGCGTTTAACGGGCTCAAACTCGTGACGCTTAAATTGTCGGATAACGAGGTTAATCTTGGTTCCGGAGCTTTTCGCGGTCTCGAAAGAACGTTGAAGAATCTTAATTTGAAGGGCACGAGACAAAAAAAAGTACCGGACGCGCTGAGAGGTCTTAAGACTCTGGCTTTTTTGGATTTGTCGCAAAATTCGATACGCGAACTGCCCGGTACGGCCGGTACCAAAGCCTTCGAGGGACTCGATTCTCTCACCGGGCTCAATCTCGAGAGAAATTTGATTCAAAATATCGGACCCGATGCTTTTCACGGCATCAAAACAACTCTGAGCTCGCTCAGTCTACTCAATAATCTCATTCCGGACTTCCCCACCGCCGCTATCAACAGCATCCACGACTTGAGGGTAAGATGAAATTCATCGATTCATGCAATCAGCAATGATAGACGATTCAAATGTTATTTTTGTCGAATTAAGAGGCACGTCTAAATGGACGGCGGGAAAAATGTGAATTTTGGGAATTATCATGCTAAAGAACCGTTTTTTAACTGTATCCAGCCATTTTTTAAATTATCCATAATTTTTTAATACGTTAACGATTTTTGTATTGAATATACATCCACTCGAAACGCTGCTGCCGAGATTATCTCGAAACATAGTTTTCATAGACGGCCATTTTCTGTGGTTTGACTATTTTTTCAGACAACGGTTCGACCTATTTTCTCAGAACTTCACGCGATTTTTTCGAATAGGTTTTTCAGTTAGGAATGTAGGGTTTTCTTTTACTCATTTTTTCCCCCATCCAGCCCGAAAGTTCGGAAATTTTTTATGAACAGCGAATGTTGGGTTCAATAGGTCTCAATTTGGTGAGAAAATGGGTTTTTTTTTAACCCTACAAGCCGAGCCGCTTTTTGCTTTTACTTCATTTTAAGAACCGGTTCGGAATTCAGGTTTCCGATCAATTAACTGCATTAAATTTTGGAGACCACAAAATTTGCCTACGAAGAACATGTTTTACGCCGGACACGACATCAGCGCTTCGAATCAATGCATATTTGAAAAAAGATTTGTTAACGTACCTCAATACATATGGCGCAATCAATGTCACTTCAGCAAGTAAAAAAAAAAAAAAAATCCACAAATAATTTTTAAAAATCGAGTTACTTTATTGAAAGATATTCACCGGGTCGAAATATTTCATAAAATATCTGACGTTTTTCTCGTTTATTACGATTTTTTAACATTTTTCCATTCAAATGGTTGTATCTTTTGCAGGATTTGACGTATTTACATTAGTGAAAAACGAAAATGTGCGTCTTTTTATGGCCTTGCAGAAAAAAATTAATGTAGATTTCATTGAGCGAGGTTAAACGTCCGTTTCAGGGCAAAATATGAAAAAATATTTTTTTTCTCAAGGAAAGACACCCGTTATTTTATTTTTCTTTAATTTCCCCGAATTGTGAATACGACAAGGGAATTTTTGGTATTTTTTATATTATGGGATAACTAAACACCGTGAAGTAACAGCTATTTAAAAAAAAAATTTTAAATTAATTTTCGATTGAGGAATGTGGAGCACTCGCTGTATGTTCACCAGGCTCAAAAACTTGGTCAACTGGCTACTTGGTACATGGAAAAATGTTAAAAAATCGTAATCAACGAGAAAAACGTCAGAATTTTTTTTTTTAATTTCGACACTCGGTGAATATATTTCAATAAATCGATTTTTCAAAATTAATTGTGAAATTTTTTTTTTTACTGGCCGAAGTGACATGGATCGCCTCATATACTTTCGAATAAAGCATACCCTAGATGAAATAATAATAAACAATTTTCGAGATTATAATTCCCAAAATTTACGTACTTTTACCGTCGTCTACTCTGATGTGTCTCCTCAAGGAAACGTGATCATCATTTTCGTTGTAATTTTCTTGACCATGTGTCGCACTTAGGGTTGAAAAAAATTGAATCTCAATGTCCGATCCCCAATGGCATTTTTTAAATTTGAACAATCGAAACTTTTGGTTCAAAAGGTTCTCGACATAGGCTTCAACCTCATTACCGATTTACCGGTAAACGCGTTTGAGGGAAATCCATCGATAACACTTCTGGCAATCGATGGAAATCCCTTGTCAACGGTTCCCGAGGAGGCCTTGGCGCGTTTGAACGGAACTCTCCGGGGATTGAGCCTCGGCGGACGTTTTCTCGTCTGCGATTGCAAGCTCCAATGGATTATTCACTGGATTCGTACGAAAGACTTGCAAGTCACGAGTCGCGAGAGAAAACCTCAATTCTGTGGCAGCCCGTTGAGACTACAAGATCGTAGTTTTTACAATATCGATCAGAATGGTAATCATATTATATTTATAATGATGAATATCGTATCTTCATCAATTGATAAGACGATTGAATTTCAATTAATCATATAATAGGTAATATATGTAATTGTTGGAAGTTGGGTCATGTTCGAACTTTAATTTCGGCGGGTTACCAATTGATTTAAAAAAAATTATAATAATGAGCTTACTTTAAACCGTCTACAGTTTAATCCTAATCGTGTGATATTTTCTACCTTTCGGTAATTCCGTTGGTGGTACGACAAATTATTCGAGAAAGGAGCCAATACCATATGAAATTAAAGGACAGTGAATCCTACTTTCACGAGATGAGAAATCCCTATGATCATCTTAAGCCACGTTTACATCGTTCCTCTATCGATTATGATCCAATTTATTGGAGTAATCTTGAAAAAAAAACTACAATACTTGAGAGTATACTAGTTCTCCCAAAAATAGTTGAAAAAATTAAATGGTAATCGTCAGAAGAACGGTGTAAACGTGGCATACGCTGTGTATATACGTTTTTCTTTTCTCGTGGAAGTAATTACCCGTTAAATTCATATGGTATCGGTATTTTTCCGGAATAACTAGTCATACCGCCAACGTAATTACCGAAAATTGTAAAAAATTGCGTGTATTTTGAATGGGAAACTTGACCCGGTTAGGGGCAATGATTACAATTTTACTAGAAGGTTTAAGATAGGGTTAACATTTTTCTTCGATTTTCTTCGGAATCGACCGACAACCTGCCTAAATTAAAATTTAAACATGACCCAATTAACAACCACCTTGACAATTATATCACAATTATGTCGTATCTCTTTCGACGGTCGATATACAAGCGTCGATATTTGACGAAACTTTGATGTGCTTTTACAGAAATGACTTGCGAAAGAGCGTCCGAAATAATTGGTATAGGAACGGTGGAAAGTGTGGATACGAAAGAACCAACGGGTCCTGTTATCGGAGTCGTCGACACATTAATGCCGACCACGCAACCTTCTCCCACTCACAAACCGACACCTCGACTGATTTTCAATACCACGAACGTTTCCACAACTTCGAGTACCGCTGCGAGCACGACGGATTACAAAAAAATCGAATCAACCCCATTGCCGTCGACGACGTTCGCCCCGACGACGAATCGACCGACCGCCGCTAGAACGGGCAACGTCGTGGTCGTAAGAACGACCCCGAATCCACCTAAACACAATCAGGATCAGGGCGTTATGCAGCAACATCAGCCAAGACCGCCTCTCGTTCTCGGATCACCTTTGTACAAAAGCAAATCTTCGGAAAAAGATATAATCGTCAAAGACGTGGTCAAACAGGACAACACTGTCGTTATTTATTGGGATACCGAGGCCGCCAATATCCTCGGGTTCAAAGTCGTTTATAGACTCTTCGGGGATACGAGCTTCAAGCAAGCTCCTCCTTTGGAAGCTACTGAAAGGGAGTTCATGATCAAAAACGTTCCTCTACAGGTGAGCATGGCAAATTTTTACATCGGACACAGCGCAATGTCGAAAGTTTTTTTTACTTTGCCGTTATAAACTTGTTTTTCACGACGGTTCATGTGGAAACATTGAAAGGGGAATCGGTAATTATTCAAGGATCAAATTTTAGGAGATGTATATTGGGTATTTCTGGGAATTTCGGCAACTTCGGACAGTTGGGTCAACATTTTTGCCCCCCCAATTTTTTACATTAATATGTGTCGAAATTGAAGAGACACGTATTTCGGCGTTTTTCATTTTGAGCCCCCGCTTTTGAGATACAGTCGAATGAAGTTTTTGAACTATTGATCACATTCGGTCATTCAAATCGATATATCTCAGCAACGGTTAGTGATAACTCGAAAAACCACAGGTCTTTTTTTTCGTTTTTGAACGCTGTATGCAATGAAAACATTTACGATTATGTTGCACAAATTCAACAATTATTTATAAACAATTCAAAATTAAAAGTTAAATAAAACAAAAAATATACCCTTGATTTTTGAAATTTTTTTTTTTTTAATCCCTTGAACGAAAACGAAAATTTAGCCACCTTGAACTTTTTGGACCGACGCTTCGTTCGGTAGTTGTCGCTTTTTTTTGTCATAAAAATCCCATAAATATATGTACTTTATTAGTAAAAAATTGCATGAAAAAAAAGTGGGGGCTCAAAATGAAAAACGCCGAAATACGTCTCTTCAATTTCGACACATATTAATGTTAAAAATTAAGGGGCAAAAATGTTGACCCAACTTTCCGAAGTTGCCGAAATTCCCAGGAATACCCCATATTCTTCACAATACTTCATACTTCACAATAACTGGAAAAATTAATAACAAATACATATATATACTGAAATATATATATGAGGAATTCCACATAAAAGCGGCCACTTCTGACCCGACCGGTCTCCGATTTGAATAAACTTTTTTCCCCTCAAAGTACTTGATTGCAACATTCGGTAATTTCTGTAGATGTTTGCCGCCATTATTTATTAACCATTGCATTTTTTCAAATTCCGTCAACCAATTTTTCAAATGGATATATCTTCTAAGCGAAACATCCGAATTCAATTAAAAACCATACAAAATACCTCAATCGACGGCCACGAAAACAATAGGAAAAAAATCTGACAAAATTTGAGAATTCGTTTTTCACCATGCACTTCAAACTGTACAAATGTCATGAAGATCCCAGCTACCAAAATCCAAAGTTGCCCGATATTTAATGTATCGATCCATACACATAATTTTTCAATTTCGTTGCTACTCGATCCAATCCCATGAAAACGATTGTCGCACTCGTATTCAACGAAAAAAAATGTCCTCACAAGTCGAATTTCAGTACTAAAAAAATTTACCAATCACAGGAATGTCTCGTGGTTTGCGTGGTCTCTCTGGAAGAGACCAATATAACACCGGCCAACGTGCCTTACAACCAATGCCGAGAAGTGCGTACGGAAAATTCGCCGTCTTCGAACTTGGACAAAATAACGATAGGAGCGAGCGCGGCAATCGTCGCTGCGATATTCGTTGGCGTGATTATCTTCGTCGTGGCTAATCGTCGAAGCGTACGAAAACTTCATACTTTGCACAGCATTGATCAGACAAAGATGGGTGGACCGATTTCCGGTTTGCCGGTCAATTGTTGTTCAAACATCGGACCTACGCCGAGTCCGGGTGGTCCCCTCGCTTCAATGGCAACGCTAAGCGCGTACAACGCGCAAAAAGAATGGGACCAAGTGTCCGCTTACAGCAATAGAAGTATTCCACGACCGAGGATCTTTCCTATTGACAGACAAGGTAACCCATTCTACTTTCTAACGTCGTTTTTAGGGTTACGTAGAAATCTAGGAACCCTTGTGGTTTCGCCAAGTCCGTCTGTCCGTCCGTCTGTTCGTATGTCACAGTCCTCCCGTTCTCTCAGTTATCCACCGATTGAGATTAAATTTGGTACACAGACGTGGATCGGTGAACTAAAAAGAAAAAAAAATATTTTTGGAAAAAAAAAATGTTTACACCCCTCTCGCGGATTAAAAAAGTGTACTCGAAATTTTTTTTTGCTCACCCCATTGAGCGAGGTGTCTTTTGATAGGTCTCCTTAAATGCAACAACTAACGCCCCGAGACTTTTTCATTTTAACCCTTCACTCACGAGATATTAGCTTTTTGAGTCGTTATCAGAGTGTCCCCCCCCCCTCCTAACTTTTAAACTGTCGATTCAAAAAATATGAAAAAATTCGAAAGTTTTTTTTTTTTTAATTTGAAGTATCATGTGGGGTAAAATTTTTGCAAATCAGGAATTATAACGCTTTACGAGATGTTTACAGGATAATTTTAAAAAAAGTCTTAGATAATAGAATTCTAATAGATTAATCTAATAGATTTTTAGGAATTAATTATTAAAAATATGTCGAACTCGCACTTGACTTGTTTTTTTTTTTTTTTTTTTAATTTTACATTCCTTTTATTTCTGGTATTCTTCAACTTTCAGGTTCTATGACGAGGGCTTCGTGCATAGACGAAGTCCGGTCTCAGGCTGGGCATTACGGTGGTAAAGCATCGACGCGCTCGATAGCCGATGGACAATCTCAACATAGTTTCTCCAACAATTCGTCACGTTACTTCGCCAATGCTTCTTTGGCCAGCAATCTCGTTAGCAGTAGACCAGGTAATCTTTTTTTTTCTTCATTCACAATCGGATAGCGGAGTTATTATCTTGTTTTTTTTTGTTTTTTCTATGGGTCCCAAATTATTATAATTTAATTACCCGTTCGGAATGAATCTATTATTTCATTGTGTCAAAAAATAATAATTCCGTTTATCTTATCATCGTTGTCCGCTTTTTTCGTAAAATTTAAACTTTGTGAAATTTTACATTAACTCTTGGGTCTTTCTTGGGAAAGACCCAAGGTCTTCCAAGGGGGGGGGGGGGGGTTGGCTCTTGGGTCCATCGATCAGAATTCGGCAAATTCGTGACTTGCAACATTGAAATAGAATATGAATTTTGCTAATTGTGCAGTATCGCGGCTTCTCCGAATTTTAAAGTTCTTCGAAATTTTCTCTTTCAAGGATGTTTGTTTGGTCCCCTAGATGAAAAATCAGGTGGGAGAGGTCAGAAAATTTTATCGGAAATATTTTTTTTTTTAACGTTTTCTTCGAGATTCGAAACGGTTTTTTTTCTTTTTTTTTTTTTTTTAATGTCTGTTTGAGGTTGCACTCCTGTATTATATACACGTGCATGTGGACTTACCTGGTTTTGCCTTCAAACCGCACATATGGACTTATTTGGTCATGTATTCTGGGATTTATTGAAAAAGGGAAACATTTAATCCCATAGTTTACGTTTACAAAGACAGCGGCCCTCTACCGTCTACCGCCCCTCTCTCGCTCGTAAGATGAGACACAACATTTCATATAAATAAGTTCAATTTTAATTCGTAACATTATCTCCTAGTGGTTAACTCATATGACGTTTTAGAACGTCTTATTTTGTCGCATCGATGATGATAATCTTTATTTTTCCTATAATGATCAATTTTACCACAAAGGGAGTGGTCTTGTTTGGTTTTGCTCACAAACAACCCTTCCGAGACGATGAATAGTCGATATAGTTCGGCAAATCACGAAACTCGATTTGACCGATGGAAAAGTTTCTGAAAAACTTGCGGAAAAAAATATTATGAGCCTCGTCGTTTTTTTTTATTCCCCGACTTTTTAACCGCGGAAAAAATAACCGCGACAAAATAACTACGGACAAAACAACCGCAACAAAATAATCGGGACACAATAACCAAAACATACAATAACCGCAAGACAAAATAACCGAGCGATAAAACGACCGACAGACAAAATCACCAAAAGACAAAATAACCGCAGAAACTAAAATAGAAATTAATGATTACAATGAAATATCGTAAAAATTCATTAATTTTCATATACCATTACGAATCAATAATGAATAACACCGATGAATTAACATCGATTAAGTTCATTATCATTTATCAAATTAATGATGAATAACAATGATAAATCATTCAATTTCAAATTTCAAATTATAAAACACATTATATAAGATATTGCAATATCGAGTTAATAATAAATAAAGATATTACGTTAACATCAATAAATGATAATTAACAATTTTTAAACGCAATTCATAATACAGTGCAACATCGAATAAATACAACAATCAATAATAATAATTTACAACTTTAAAACGGCACTTCATGCGATATTGCAATATCAAACTAATAATTACTAACAATAAGGCGTTAACATCGATAAATGATAATTTATAATTTCAAAACGCAGGCAATATTTCTCAAATAACAGAAAATATTGTCGGCCCCATAATCGTTAACCACCCTACACACACAAACACACACACACGCACACAAAAAAAAAATCGAAAATCAAAAATCAAATATATTTTACGATATTTCATGTATTTTCGGTTATTCTGTCTTTCGGTTATTTTGTCGTCGGATATTTAGTCGCGGTTATTGGGCAAAAGCTACTTCCGCGAATATTTCGTCAACCGGTTGTTTTGACGTCAGGATGTTTTTCCCGCGGTTATTTGGTCGCGGTTATTTTATCGTCCGGTTATTTTGTCATCCGGTTATTTTGACGTTCGGTGATTCGGTTGTTTCGTCGCGGTTATTTTGTCCGCGGTCAAACAGTCGTGTCACCGTTTTTTTTTTTAAATAACCGCAAAACGATTGACTTATTCGGTTTCGCCTCCGAACTGGACTCATTTCGCTGGGTTAATTTCGTTTATTTCTTTCCGTATGGACAATTTTTGACATCCCCGAGTCTCAAAACGTCGCTCATAGTCTAAATCACAAGAATCTAACTCAATCACATTTTTCGAAAAAAAAAAAAAAAAAAAATAGACTCATTCGGATTTGCCTACACGCCACAGATATGAATATATATATATTTTTATTTCAGAATTGCGGCAATCGCGACAATCGCTGGCAGCCGCCTCGGAAAGAATGGCGCGCAATGGTTTTTCGACGAATCATTTGCCCCCCCACGCTTCGGCTCGTCGACAACGACCGCGTTCGCGAAATCGCAACGGCGAACAAAATCCACCCCGACCAGGAAGCAGATACAGCCTCGCGGATTCGACGCACACCCTTAACAATTACGAGGAGAACAATTGGACCGATCACGACATGGATATATACATGTCTCGTAATCCCACGACTAGAAGCGGTCTGGTGCCTCTCTAATTCGTCGGATTGCCTTCATTGCTCAATCGTGTTCGTTCAACATGGCATATAAAATAATTGAAAAAAAAAAAAGAAAAAAAACAAAAAAAAAAGAAAAAAAACAATTACTGTAAGTTCCCGTTGAGTACGTGTAAAATGCGAAACTGTAAGATTCGGAGAGCCAAATCCGTACGTCGCGATGCGAAAATTAGCTGCTTTTAGGTGAATACTGTGTATTTTTTTTTTTTTTTCTTTCGTGAGCAGAGACGATCTCCAAAGGTGCTTAACTAAGAGATGTTATTTTTTTAAATCTCGTTTAATACATATTACTCGCATTTCCAATAATTCAACGAAATGAGAAAATGAGATTTGGCTCATTCAATAATATTTCAAAAAATGAAAAGCAATGAAAAAAAGTACAAGATGGCTTTTGATATTCCACGAGTGTGTCCGCGAGTTTCATCCCTGAAGACTTTAACATGGATCATGTGTCGGTGAGTTCCCGATAAAAAAAAAATTAAAAAACGCACACACATAGATGGGAAATTAAGTGCATTTATCATACATCATAGAATAGAGTATTGATAGCTAAACGTCGAAGCTATGACTCGTGGTTTACCCCAAAGACTTTAGCGTGACCGATTTTATTGATTAATTAAATTAATTAATTAATAATGTATTATTAGTGTCGTAAAATTCTACATCGCGTGAATATTTAAACGAAAATTCATCAGTATACGTACTTTTTCAGAAGAATATATTATCACTGCATACCGAAGAGAGTAACAAATGACCGTACACGAATTATCGTAATATACATATTTTTTGAATGTCAAAAAAAAAAAAAAAGAAAAAAAAGATAAAATCGATGTTGCGCGATTTGTATACAGATCGTTTGACAGTATTTGTACTGTCTTTTATTTAGATAAAAAATCGTGTTTACCGTTTAATCAAAACAGCATTACTTCTCGTTGTCGCCTGGCTTCGAGATTGATAAGTATAATAAAATATAATAGATTACTCACCCTGGAATCGCAATGCTTTTTTCCCATCGGTAACGAATTTCTTGCACGAATTCGTGCCACAACTGAGCGAGAGCCGCGGCTCCGCCGAGATTGTGGGCGCAATGAGCCGCCGCGATCGACAGACGCCACACCAAACTGTCAACCGCGCACGTTTTGACACCTCTCCACGGATCGTCCTCAACGCTGTAGGCATTTATGTCGCCGTACGGAGCTTTCTGCGACACGGAACAAGGCATTGGTGTAGATAATTGACAGAAATATATGACAATTCAATCGTCGTTTTCGTAAATCTCGAATGTACTCCAAGCTTCATAAGAAATTTTGATTTTAGCAAAAGTTTAAAGTGACGACATATTTTCAATGGTATTATGCATTTGGGTTACTTTCTTTGACGCCACGAAAAGGACGTTGATTTAAATCATAGTTAGACACAACATTTTATGGAGAAAAGCCGAAATTAAGATAATAAAACTGAATAAAAAAAATAAATAATAATAAGAATAATGATAATAATAATAATATAATAATAATAATTATAATATAATATTGTAATAATATAATAAGTATATAAGTATATAAGTATAGTATAGTTATATAAGTATTATTATAATAATATTATATAATAATAATAATAATAATAATAATAATAATAATAATAATAATAATAATAATAATAATTATAATAATAATAATTATTATTATTATTATTATTATTATTATTATTATTATTATTATTATATTATTATAATATTATATAATAATAATAATAATATAATATAATAATAATAATAATAATAATAATAATAATTATTATTATTATTATTATTATTATAAGACTTTTTATATTGATTTTAGCTTTTTATTCTTCATTTTCAGCAGCAATTTTTATTTTATCAATTTATAATAATAATAATAATTATTATTATTATTATTTATTAATTTTTATTTTATCAATTTATTATAATAATAATAATAATTATTATTATTATGACAATTATTATTAATAATAATAATAATAATAATTATTATTATTATTATTATAAATTGATAAAATAAAAATTGCTGCTGAAAATGAAAAGAAAAAAAAAGCTAAAATCGATATAAAAAGTCTTATCGCATACTCTGAGCAATTCCGCTCTTCGCAAGTACCGAAGTATAATCAACCTACCAGATTGTCTTCCGCGTCGGGAAACAAAAAGTACAGAATCGGTACGAGAACTTCTTCCGATATTGGACCCTCGACGTTTTTGCTCCGCTTCGTAGCGGCTTTGTTAACGACGTTCGAGATGGTCGGTATTCTCGATTCCGTGAGAATATTGAAAGCCGCGCTCAGCGTCTGGTCGTTGGCGTCACCGCAGGAATCGGCACCGTCGCCCAATAGATCGGTCATACTTTTTTGGTTGCCGCACAGATGAATAAAATCCGTGAGATATTCACCGAGCAAACAAGCGGGAGACGCAACAGTTTTCACTTGAGCAGACCATTCCGGCGCCAGCTGAGGCTCCAAATCAGTAAAACCTTCGCTATCTACGACAACGTTCTCCGACATTTGTGGCCAAGTTGTGAAAAGATGGAGTTCTCTGCGATTTTAAAAAATAATCATTTTTTCGTCTCGTTTCGCATTACCTCAAGGAAATTAATTTATGGGGCAAACGGAACTGAAACCCTTCTATCCCCCGATGTAGTCGATGATTTTTTTCTAGTATCTTTTGGATCCTACGACCTCACTAATTTTTTTTTAGATTTTTTAGACCTCTCTTTCCCCTCCCGGGGGAACCCCGCCATTTTTTTTTATCAAGAGGTAACTGCTATTAGACCCCTTTTTATTTGGATGCATTTTTTTTCCCAAATACTCTGTTGTGAAATTGAAGAACTTTTTTTATAAAGTTGGAGTAGGCAGCGGGTTCCTAATAATTTTATTTATTTTTTTTTAATTTTACAAAAAATCGAGTTTTCCCGAAATGTGAATATATGATAATGGTTTCTCATCTAAGAAGAAAAAAGAAAAGTGAAATGTATCTTGGAAAAAAATCGATATTCCGATTATTTCGATAGAAAATTGATTTTTTGAGCATGAACCGGTTTGATTACGAAAAAAATAAAAAAATCTTTTTCTTTTATCGGAACCAATCAAAATATCGATTGTTGGCAAGATAGATATAATTTTTTTTTCGTTTTTAGACCGAAAATCATTATTTTATATTCAAATTTCGGAAAAACCGGAGTTTTGCAAAATTTCAAACAAAAAAAAATAATATTAGGAACCCGCTGCCCACTCCAATTTTATGAAAAAAGTTCTTCAATTTCAATAGAGTATCTGGGAAAAAAATTTAATTCAAATAAAAAGGGGACAAATAGTAGTAATCTCTTGATTTTAAAAAATGGTCAGAGGGGGGGGGGGGGAGATTCTAAAAAATCTAAAAAAAAATAAGTGAGGTCGTAGAATCCAAAAGATACTTAAAAAAAATCATCGACCACATCGGGAGATAGAAGGGTTTTAGTTCGGTGAATTGGGAAATTATGCCCCATATATACAATACATAAATTACATATTTCAGATATTAAATAATTAAATAACACAAGTTCTAATAACAATTATAATTTATTATTATTATTAATTATATTATTTGTACTTTATTATTATATTTGCTAATTAAATTTTTATACAGATTCGAATTTATACCCGACTGGATCGAACGTTGCTCCAAAGGGAAGTTTTCCGAGCTCAGCTACACCTACAGTTTCCCCTTGCATAAAATCGAAATCCGGTGGGTCTTGCGTCCACGTGAAACTCGTCCAATCTTTCAGAAGATATGAAAACCTCGCCGAAACCATTGCGGGATCCAGTCGTACGCCGCAACCTTCGCCGATCTTCTGATTGAACAGAGCAAGCAAGCCTGACAAGAAAACAATCGGCGCTCAAATTCAGATGCTAATTCCAAGCGCCAATATAATTATTGACAACTATCAGAGGAACAGTCAGCTAGCACTTGATGAAAATACAAGTTTTAGCTTTAGATCTGTAAACCATTTGCTAACTTTTTTAGATGCGGTAGCCCAAAATTTATAAAAATGATGACGAAACAAATCATGATCGGCAGAATGGGTCTTTGTCTAAAAAAGATCGTCAAAAATAACTCCGTCCAAAAAAGCGTGTCAAAAACAATTCCACCACAAACAATTCCTTCCCAAAACTCATTAACATTAACGCCAACAACCTAAAAATTACAATTTTGACAAAATCGAAAACACATTAATAGTATATGGAAGAAATTTAATTACATTGTCTGAAAGCAAATATCTATATCATAATAATCGTAAAGAATCTCAACCTAAACCAAAACCTATACCCAAAGAACGTTCTGTGCATGAATTGTTTTGACACAAATTGTAGATGAGAACAGGCTGTTTTGACAGGTCATAAAACAAGGTTCTATGAGCAAGTCTTTAAATGCAAATTGTGCTCCTGCTAGAATTATTTTGAAAAGCCATTATACCTGTAAGATGTCTGCAATGCGGAGGAGTTTTCTTCAAGTGAACCATATCCAGATGGGTAGAAGTACCTCTACCGACACTGATGCCCAGATAAAATTTTTGCCATTGCTCCTGAACTTGAACCAGTAAAGGTATTTCACTGCAAAAATATCCTTTGTTTGAAAATTTTCCACACCCTTGCACAGACCGAAAGAAAACCTGGAATAATTCTCACCAATTAGCATTGTTTGCCGCAATCGTCAGAGAGCTGATAAGAATCTTTGTTCTAGTTTCATCTAAAATTGGAGATCGTTTTGACGGTACTAGCACCAAGAATTCTCTGATGCCCCAGTATCGCGCGATTTCCAGATGATCCTGATCAGTGCGAGCAAAATCGTTGGATACATCAAGAGCGTCTATATGCGCTTGCGTGTGACCATCTTCGAAGTCTTCCGTAGTTCCGTCGACCGGCTCTTCGTCATCGACTTTCAGTTTAAAATGCTTCAGTGTAAAACACACGTCTTGAGGAAAAGAAAATCATTGAGGAAGAGTTAGCAGCTGGTTTGACGCGGCTGTTCCTTGTTTTCGATACATTGTCATGTCAAAGCAAACGTCTTGTCTTTCGAAGGTTATAATGTGTTATCGTGACAATGTTATGGTTAAACTATGATCGCGGCAGTTCGAGAGTCATCGATTACCTGCAAAGTTAAGCTCTTCAGCCTTGTGTTCCCATGTCAAGTTGATAAAGTCGCCTGCTCTCAAATTCGGCCCGATCTTTGTCTGCGGCAACTTCCATTCGTGTATTATTTCTTCGAGACGTGCAATAAAAACTTCCCATTCTGACGCGGTCGTAAAATCGTGATGATAAAAATCTTCGATTTCGATATTATGCATTTCAATTGTTCATCGATTGAGCCTATGGATTCGACGAATTATATTTTGTTTTCTTATTGATTGTTTTTGTTTTCGTCGATTCGACGAGGGTGGGCAAGCTGTTGGGCAATAACAGCTTGCGAATTTAGTCTAACAGGTTGACTTTGACGTTTGGAAAATAAGAGAGAATTTCATAGGCCCGTGTCAGCAGAGATGAGTAGGGAGATGTGGAACGCTCGCTTTTTCGGGGTCCTGAAAAATAATAGCGACGCCACGTAGCGGCGAAATGCGGAGGCTCGCTGTGGATAAAGTGCGCGCGGGCGCACGCAAATAGGCGTGGCCAAACGCCGTGGTCATGCTGTGGCGAAGTGGGGGAAACCACGGAATAGTGGTTAAGGCCGATCTGCAGATTCCAAACGAACCGGCGGATTACGATGTCGTCGGTCGATAATAGATACTGCTCGCCCGCACGTAAATATGTAAATACGAACGCGGGTCGACCGTGTATCAGTCCACCACGCTACCGGGGATGAATTCCGGGATCTTTATGACATTGTGGTTCTATAATACACGCTTGTTAACAAACGACATCGTTTAAAAAAAGCCGAAACTATTGAGAAAGGCTCCCCGAAAGCCTTCCTCGATCGTTTCAGTTTTTGTAACAAATGAAATGATTTTTTTTTACCTTTCAATTTTCTTTTTTCGAAGTTCTCAACAATCAAATCATTTTGGATGAATACAAGTGAAAGACTCCGAAAAAATCTTCGTCGATATTTGGGAAATTTCTTTCTTTCAATTGCGAAAAAAAAAAAAAAATTACCAGAGGAGCTTGAGGATTAAATTCATATTTTAAAAAATACAAATTTGGAATTTACAAAATTCTCAAAAGCCGAAAAACATGAAATTGGATGGAAAAAATAATTGCGGGAATCAAACCCGGGGCGACCGCGTGATAATCCTCTCAACGAACATCTCCGAAAAAAAGGGGAAACCACCAACACACACACACACACACGCACGCATGCATGCATGCACGCATAAGAAAAAAAGGGAGGGAAAGAGAGTCCAAAGATGAAACGAAAACAACAACAATGTTCCGATCCGAACGGAGAACGGGCCGTGTTTACACTTGATTGTTGTCACACACACACACCACACACACACACATATAGACTCATCCGGCTATATCTATATTTCGCGTTCGGTACGGCTAGGCCGAAGCCGTCGAAATAGAATTTCTCGATTCTCGCTCGTCCTCAAGTTTAGCCGGCGCGCTGGGCGCCCGCCCGTCTCGCGCCGCCCGTCCCGCGCCGACCGCTATGGTGGATTGGTAAAAACCGGGATTGCAACTTCAAATTATAAATATGTTATGCGATCATTTCTATGAGAATGAGTTAGAAACATTTTTATGAGCCCATGATACATCTATTTTATAACAAAAATTGCGGAATAGAATAATTCAAATGCAAAACAAAAATAAATATAAAAAATTCAACATAACGTGAAGATTCGAAAACGAAACGTCGTCCTGCCGACCTGACACGATAGGACTCGGCTATTTTGGAGTCTGATATGAATTTTTTACTTGGGTCACAAATGGTTTGATTACGGCATTATAAAACAAAGCTGCAATAAAACTTGCATTGTGCTTTCCCTGGATCATAGGTAGGGCACGAAATCTTTTCATGGGGAAGCATTTTTTTCAATCTTAGATTTTCTCGGAAAAGAGTTTCGTTCACTACCCATCCTTCGGAGAAAGCACATTGTAAATTTCAACTTGCAGCCTATTTTTGATAGGATGAGTGGTAGAACCTTGGAATGGGAATTGGAGACCCAAATGTCCAATGCTCCGACAGATCGATCCATCGGATTAAAAGGCTCTGAAAAAAAATTATTGTTTGAACATCGAAAAAAAAGGCTCTGAAAGACCGCGTAGCCTTCACGCGGTCGAAAAAGCCACAAAACATGCCCGTATAACTATATATAGGCGTTCGGGTTTTT
>CAXAQZ010001235.1:32500-36020 GCA_963971145.1 Sussaba pulchella | reverse complement strand
GGTCGGTCTACGAGTGGATTATTTCCGAGGGCGATCGGTCTACGCGTCAACCCAATGTACATGCGATCGGTCTACGCGTCGAACAACTCTGGTCGCGGTCGGTCTACGCGTGGATTATTCCCGAGTGCGGTCGGTCTACGCGTAAACTCAATGTACACGCGATCGGTCTACGTGTGGATTTTAAAATCCTCTTTCGTTTTTCGATACCAATTTTTTTTCATTAATTTATTAGAATAAATTTTAGGTCAAAATGGTTTTCGCGTTTCATGAAAGAAATTTTTTTTTTTTTCGAATTTCAGAAAAACCGATCGGTCTACGCCTGGAATAATTTTAATGTTCTTATTATTTTACAAACGAATTTTTTTTTTTTTTTGTTTGGTTTCAAGAAAAAGCGGTCGATCTACGGTCGAAAAATGAAGGTTTATTTATTTCATTTCGATGAAAAAATAATTTTTAAAAAAACTTTTTAACCACGTTTAGATATTGATTGTTACGTTAATGCGATAAGAAGAAAGTTATGTTTTTTTACTTTTCGAGAAAGCGATCGGTCTACGCGTCGAACAACTCTGGTCGCGGTCGGTCTACGCGTGGATTATTCCCGAGTGCGGTCGGTCTACGCGTCAACTCAATGTACATGCGATCGGTCTACGTGTGGATTTTAAATTCCTCTTTCGTTTTTCGATATCAATTTTTTTCATCAATCCATTAGAATAAATTTTAGGTCAAATTTTTTTTCGCGTTTCATGAAAATTTTTTTTCTTCATTTTCGAATTTCAGAAAAACCGATCGGTCTACGCCTGGAATAATTTTAATGTTCTTATTATTTTACAAACGAATTTTTTTTTTTTTTTTTTTGGTTTCAAGAAAAAGCGGTCGATCTACGGTCGAAAAATGAAGGTTTATTTATTTCATTTCGATGAAAAAATAATTTGAAAAAAAATTTTTTAACCACGTTTTGATATTGATTGTCACGTCAATGCGATAAGAAGAAAGTTATGTTTTTTTACTTTTCGAGAAAGCGATCGGTCTACGCGTCGAACAACTCTGGTCGCGGTCGGTCTACGCGTGGATTATTCCCGAGTGCGATCGGTCTACGCGTCAACTCAATGTACATGCGATCGGTCTACGCGTCGAACAACTCTGGTCGCGGTCGGTCTACGCGTGGATTATTTCCGAGTGCGGTCGGTCTACGCGTCAACTCAATATACATGCGATCGGTCTACGTGTGGATTTCAAATTACTCTTTCGTTTTTCGATATCAATTTTTTTCATCAATTCATTAGAATAAATTTTAGGTCAAATTTTTTTTCGCGTTTCATGAAAAATTTTTTTCTTCATTTTCGAATTTCAAAAAAACCGATCGGTCTACGCCTGGAATCATTTTAATGTTCTTATTATTTTACAACCGAATTTTTTTTTTTTTTTTTGGGTTCAAGAAAAAAAGGTCGATCTACGGGTAAAAATTTAAGGTTTATTCATTTTATTCCGATGGAAAAATAATTTTAAAAAAAAAATTTTTAAGCACGTTTTGATATTGATCGTTGCGTTAATGCGATAAGAAGAAAGTTATGTTCTTTTACTTTTCGAGAATGCGATCGGTCTACGCGTCGAACAACTCTGGTCGCGGTCGGTCTACGCGTGGATTATTTCCGAGGGCGATCGGTCTACGCGTCAACCCAATGTACATGCGATCGGTCTACGCGTCGAACAACCCTGGTCGCGGTCGGTCTACGCGTGGATTATTCCCGAGTGCGGTCGGTCTACGCGTAAACTCAATGTACATGCGATCGGTCTACGTGTGGATTTTAAAATCCTCTTTCGTTTTTCGATACCAATTTTTTTCATCAATTTATTAGAATAAATTTTAGGTCAAAATGGTTTTCGCGTTTCATGAAAGAAATTTTTTTTTTTTTCGAATTTCAGAAAAACCGATCGGTCTACGCCTGGAATAATTTTAATGTTCTTATTATTTTACAAACGAATTTTTTTTTTTTTTTTTTGGTTTCAAGAAAAAGCGGTCGATCTACGGTCGAAAAATGAAGGTTTATTTATTTCATTTCGATGAAAAAATTATTTGAAAAAAAATTTTTTAACCACGTTTTGATATTGATTGTTACGTTAGTGCGATAAGAAGAAAGTTATGTTTTTTTACTTTTCGAGAAAGCGATCGGTCTACGCGTCGAACAACTCTGGTCGCGGTCGGTCTACGCGTGGATTATTCCCGAGTGCGATCGGTCTACGCGTCAACTCAATGTACATGCGATCGGTCTACGCGTCGAACAACTCTGGTCGCGGTCGGTCTACGCGTGGATTATTTCCGAGTGCGGTCGGTCTACGCGTCAACTCAATATACATGCAATCGGTCTACGTGTGGATTTTAAATTCCTCTTTCGTTTTTCGATATCAATTTTTTTCATCAATTCATTAGAATAAATTTTAGGTCAAATTTTTTTTCGCGTTTCATGAAAAATTTTTTTCTTCATTTTCGAATTTCAAAAAAACCGATCGGTCTACGCCTGGAATCATTTTAATGTTCTTATTATTTTACAACCGAATTTTTTTTTTTTTTTTTGGGTTCAAGAAAAAAAGGTCGATCTACGGGTAAAAATTTAAGGTTTATTCATTTCATTCCGATGGAAAAATAATTTAAAAAAAAAAATTTTTAAGCACGTTTTGATATTGATCGTTACGTTAATGCGATAAGAAGAAAGTTATGTTCTTTTACTTTTCGAGAATGCGATCGGTCTACGCGTCGAACAACTCTGGTCGCGGTCGGTCTACGAGTGGATTATTTCCGAGGGCGATCGGTCTACGCGTCAACCCAATGTACATGCGATCGGTCTACGCGTCGAACAACTCTGGTCGCGGTCGGTCTACGCGTGGATTATTCCCGAGTGCGGTCGGTCTACGCGTAAACTCAATGTACATGCGATCGGTCTACGTGTGGATTTTAAAATCCTCTTTCGTTTTTCGATACCAATTTTTTTTCATTAATTTATTAGAATAAATTTTAGGTCAAAATGGTTTTCGCGTTTCATGAAAGAAATTTTTTTTTTTTTCGAATTTCAGAAAAACCGATCGGTCTACGCCTGGAATAATTTTAATGTTCTTATTATTTTACAAACGAATTTTTTTTTTTTTTTGTTTGGTTTTAAGAAAAAGCGGTCGATCTACGGTCGAAAAATGAAGGTTTATTTATTTCATTTCGATGAAAAAATAATTTTTAAAAAAACTTTTTAACCACGTTTCGATATTGATTGTTACGTTAATGCGATAAGAAGAAAGTTATGTTTTTTTACTTTTCGAGAAAGCGATCGGTCTACGCGTCGAACAACTCTGGTCGCGGTCGGTCTACGCGTGGATTATTCCCGAGTGCGGTCGGTCTACGCGTCAACTCAATGTACATGCGATCGGTCTACGCGTCGAACAACTCCGGTCGCGGTCGGTCTACGCGTGGATTATTTTCGAGTGCGGTCGGTCTACGCGTCAACTCAATGTACATGCGATCGGTCTACGTGTG
>CAXAQZ010001235.1:22500-25000 GCA_963971145.1 Sussaba pulchella | reverse complement strand
AGAGCTGGACCCAGTTAACACCGACTGTGGAAATACAAAGGCAGCAGAACGTCTTTTAAAACAAGCGCAGAGCGCAAGCCGGTCGTATCAACGGAGGTGTTACGGCCGGTCGAATGAAAACTCATTCAAACAAAACCAAGGAATCCAAAATACGATGATATCTTTTATGACGCCTCGGACGTGGAAGACCTACAGCCCGGGTCTCCCGCGGCGGACTTGTCCGCTATAGAGCAGGGGCTAAATGATAACGAATTGGCAAACGTCCCCGGACTAACGAGTTGGACCCTAGCGGTACCTCTCATAGAAGGCATAACAAACTGTGAGGTCTGTAGGAGCCAAAACAAACAACTAGGCTTCCTAAACTTAAAGGATCTCGTGAAGCATCTGAGCGAGCAACACCAGCAAGTCAACATCTCATACAGATGTAACTGGTGCGCAAAAGAGTTTCCGGGAGTCCGCAATTGGTATGGACATAAGTCCAAATGCAAAGGCCCACCGATCGAAAATCCACCCGATCGAGCCTTCAAATGTGACCTGTGCGAACGTAGTTTCGACACACAAATTGGCAAGTCACAACATGAGAGAACGGCACACCCCGTACTACGAAATGAAAGACGCCAAGAGGCTCTCCGGCGAGAGGGCCAGCCAGGAAGAGCCTCATACGTATGGAATGAAGAGGAAACGGCAAGATTACGGGTGTTGAATGCTGAACACCGAGGAAGACCGCAAATAAATAAATTCCTCGAGCGCTTCTTCCCTAATAAAACGTGCAAACAGATAAGCGATAAGAGACGACTTATCGAGAGAAATGAACCGAATATGCCGGCAGTAAGGGAAGAAGGCGAAGTCGCGTCCTCAAGCGACGAAGAAAGAGTTGAGGAAGAAGATGAAGAAGAAGACGAAGACGAAGAAGTCTTAATAATAGACGATACAGGAGACAGGCCTGTAGACGAAGATATCAACTCGACAAACGAGTTGGACGAGGGTGAAATAGCCCATGACAATATAAGGCAAGCGCCTACAAATGGACAAGGAAATTGGCAAGAAAGACTGGCTGAAACGATCATCAGCACAGTTATAACACAACAAAATGACATTTCCGAAATAGGAAGGCAAATGCGCCAGTCGTGGATTACCCACAGAGGTAACCCGGCAGAAATTGGCACCGCAATAGAAGCCCACATTCAACAACTAGTTGACGTCTTGGTGCCGAGAGAAGAACAAGCTCGGAGCAGAACACGACCAAGACGAACACCAAATACGGGCAGGCGAAAGGAGCCACCGAACCGCAGTCGTAGAATGCGGTTCGCGTTCGCCCGGTGTCAAGATCTATACAATAATTGCCCAAAGAAATTGGCAGAAATGGCAACTAATGGTGACTTCTCATACGTTGAAATGAGAAAGGAACCTCCAAAGGCAGAACATATTAGGCGTCTATACGACGACCTATGGGGCCATGCGGGACCAAACACAACCGCGCCCGAAATCGCAGAACAACGCGATATGGACGAAGTCTTTGGCACGATTACGGTAGACGAAGTCAAAAACCGGATCGCAAAAATTAAGACCAGCTCGGCTCCCGGCTTAGACCGAGTCAAGAAATGCCATCTCACAAAGAGTGGTGTTTCGGAAACTCTGACATTGCTTTATAACATTCTCATGAGAGAAGGCTTCTATCCATCCGCATGGAAGAAGAACAGAACAACCCTCATACCAAAAGAGGGCAAAGACGAAGCAGACGTCAAAAACTGGAGACCAATTACGGTCGGGTCTATAATGGGAAGAATTTTCTCGGCGATAATAGACGCCAAATTGAGAAAGTTCGTACTACAATCACCAAGGCAGAAAGGCTTCACTGCCGAGGATGGTTGTAGTCTTAATATTATATTGCTAAACGAAGCAATATCAGCCGCAAAGGCTGTAAGAGGAGGAGTAGTTTCGATACTCGATGTATCAAAAGCATTTGACACGATACCACACTCGAGCATAAGACCAGGGCTCAGAAGAAAAGGCGTGCCAAGCCTTCTGTGTGATTACATCGCAAGCATGTACAATGGTTGTACAACGCTTATACGAGGAAGCGATGAAGACGTAGAGATTGAACTGAAAAGAGGCGTTAAGCAAGGAGATCCACTCTCTCCGCTTCTGTTCAATCTCGCGATCGACGAACTACTCGAGCAAATCCAAGCTCAAACAAATGGAATAAAGATTGAAGAGACAGGAACGTCGGTGCTAGCGTTCGCTGACGATATTGTACTGCTGGGAGAGAATGATGAAGAAGCCCAGAAACAGTTAGACGTAGTGTCTCGGTTCTTAACAGAACTTGGCATGTCTATATCTGTGGGCAAGTGTGGCTCGTTCAGCATACGTGCCAAGTCTAAGACCTGGTACGTTGCGAACCCGCTACTAAAGATTGGAAACGAGGAAGTTCCGCACACTGGTGTCGAGGACTCACTCCAATACCTCGGAGTTAGAATGGGACCGTGGAGCGGATTGGTAA
>CAXAQZ010001235.1:10000-17500 GCA_963971145.1 Sussaba pulchella | reverse complement strand
AACGCCGGGAATAACGAATGCTCGATTGAGTTAGAAGAATGCTCGTTGATTAACAAGATTCGGACCGTCCCTATAAAAGAAATTCGTGAAACCATAAACGGTCTACTTATCGACCAAACAAGATTTGCGATCGGTCTACGTGTGAATTTTAAATTCCTCTTTCGTTTTTCAGTACTAATTTTTTTTCATCAACTCATTAGAATAAATTTTAGGCCAAAATGGTTTTCGCGTTTCATGAAAAATTTTTTTTTTTTTTTCGAATTTCAGAAAAACCGATCGGTCTACGCCTGGAATAATTTTAATGTTCTTATTATTTTACAAACGAATTTTTTTTTTTTTTGGGTTTAAGAAAAAGCGGTCGATCTACGGGTGAAAAATTAAGGTTTATTCATTTCATTCCGATAGAAAAATAATTTGAAAAAAAAAATTTTTAAGCACGTTTTGATATTAATTGTTACGTTAATGCGATAAGAAGAAAGTTATGTTCTTTTACTTTTCGAAAAAGCGATCGGTCTACGCGTCGAACAACCCTGGTCGCGGTCGGTCTGCGGATGGATTATTTCCGAGTGCGATCGGTCTACGCGTCAACTCAATGTACATGCGATCGGTCTACGCAACGAACAACTCTGCCCGCGGTCGGTCTACGCGTGGATTTGAAATTCCTCTTTCGTTTTTCGATACCAATTTCTTTCATCAATTTATTAGAACAAATTTAAGGTAAAATTAATTTTCGCGTTTCATGAAAAAAAAAATTTTTTTTTTCGAATTTCAAAAAAACCGATCGGTCTACCCCTGGAATAATTTTAATGTTCTTATTATTTTACAACCAAATTTTTTTATTTCTTTTCGGGTTTAAGAAAAAGCGGTCGATCTACGGGTAAAAATTTAAGGTTTATTCATTTCATTCCGATGGAAAAATAATTTGAAAAAAAAAATTTTTAAGCACGTTTTGATATTGATTGTTACGTTAATGCGATAAGAAGGAAGTTATGTTCTTTTACTTTTCGAGAAAGCGAGTTTTTCGATACCAATTTTTTTTCATCAATTTATTAGAATAAATTTTTGGTCAAAATGGTTTTCGCGTTTCATGAAGAAAATTTTTTTTCTTTCGAATTTCAGAAAAACCGATCGGTCTACGCCTGGAATAATTTTCATGTTCTTATTATTTTACAAACGAAATTTTTTTTTTTTTTTTGGTTTCAAGAAAAAGCGGTCGATCTACGGGTAAAAAATGAAGGTTTATTTATTTCATTTCGATGAAAAAACAATTTGGAAAAAAAAAATTTTTTAACCACGTTTTGATATTGATTGTTACATTAATACGATAAGAAGAAAGTTATTTTCTTTTACTCTTCGAAAAAGCGATCGGTCTACGCGTCGAGCAACTCTGGTCGCGGTCGGTCTACGCGTGGATTATTCCCGAGTGCGATCGGTCTACGCGTCAACTCAATGTACATGCGATCGGTCTACGCGTCGAACAACTCTGGTCGCGGTCGGTCTACGCGTGGATTATTTCCGAGTGCGGTCGGTCTACGCGTCAACTCAATATACATGCGATCGGTCTACGTGTGGATTTTAAATTCCTCTTTCGTTTTTCGATATCAATTTTTTTCATCAATTCATTAGAATAAATTTTAGGTCAAATTGGTTTTCGCGTTTCATGAAAAATTTTTTTCTTCATTTTTGAATTTCAAAAAAACCGATCGGTCTACGCCTGGAATCATTTTAATATTCTTATTATTTTACAACCGAATTTTTTTTTTTTTTTTGGGTTCAAGAAAAAAAGGTCGATCTACGGGTAAAAATTTAAGGTTTATTCATTTCATTCCGATGGAAAATAATTTAAAAAAAAAAATTTTTAAGCACGTTTTGATATTGATTATTACGTTAATGCGATAAGAAGAAAGTTATGTTCTTTTACTTTTCGAGAATGCGATCGGTCTACGCGTCGAACAACTCTGGTCGCGGTCGGTCTACGCGTGGATTATTTCCGAGGGCGATCGGTCTACGCGTCAACTCAATGTACATGCGATCGGTCTACGCGTCGAACAACTCTGGTTGCGGTCGGTCTACGCGTGGATTATTCCGGAGTGCGGTCGGTCTACGCGTCAACTCAATGTACATGCGATCGGTCTACGTGTGGATTTTAAAATCCTCTTTCGTTTTTCGATACCAATTTTTTTTTATCAATTTATTAGAATAAATTTTAGGTCAAAATGGTTTTCGCGTTTCATGAAAGAAATTTTTTTTTTTTTCGAATTTCAGAAAAACCGATCGGTCTACGCCTGGAATAATTTTAATGTTCTTATTATTTTACAAACGAATTTTTTTTTTTTTTCTTTGGTTTCAAGAAAAAGCGGTCGATCTACGGTCGAAAAATGAAGGTTTATTTATTTCATTTCGATGAAAAAATAATTTGAAAAAAAATTTTTTAACCACGTTTTGATATTGATTGTTACGTTAATGCGATAAGAAGAAAGTTATGTTTTTTTACTTTTCGAGAAAGCGATCGGTCTACGCGTCGAACAACTCTGGTCGCGGTCGGTCTACGCGTGGATTATTCCCGAGTGCGATCGGTCTACGCGTCAACTCAATGTACATGCGATCGGTTTACGCGTCGAACAACTCTGGTCGCGGTCGGTCTACGCGTGGATTATTTCCGAGTGCGGTCGGTCTACGCGTCAACTCAATATACATGCGATCGGTCTACGTGTGGATTTTAAATTCCTCTTTCGTTTTTCGATATCAATTTTTTTCATCAATTCATTAGAATAAATTTTAGGTCAAATTTTTTTTCGCGTTTCATGAAAAAATTTTTTCTTCATTTTCGAATTTCAAAAAAACCGATCGGTCTACGCCTGGAATCATTTTAATGTTCTTATTATTTTACAACCGAATTTTTTTTTTTTTTTTTGGGTTCAAGAAAAAAAGGTCGATCTACGGGTAAAAATTTAAGGTTTATTCATTTCATTCCGATGGAAAAATAATTAAAAAAAAAAAATTTTTAAGCACGTTTCGATATTGATCGTTACGTTAATGCGATAAGAAGAAAGTTATGTTCTTTTACTTTTCGAGAATGCGATCGGTCTACGCGTCGAACAACTCTGGTCGCGGTCGGTCTACGAGTGGATTATTTCCGAGGGCGATCGGTCTACGCGTCAACCCAATGTACATGCGATCGGTCTACGCGTCGAACAACTCTGGTCGCGGTCGGTCTACGCGTGGATTATTCCCGAGTGCGGTCGGTCTACGCGTAAACTCAATGTACACGCGATCGGTCTACGTGTGGATTTTAAAATCCTCTTTCGTTTTTCGATACCAATTTTTTTTCATTAATTTATTAGAATAAATTTTAGGTCAAAATGGTTTTCGCGTTTCATGAAAGAAATTTTTTTTTTTTTCGAATTTCAGAAAAACCGATCGGTCTACGCCTGGAATAATTTTAATGTTCTTATTATTTTACAAACGAATTTTTTTTTTTTTTTGTTTGGTTTCAAGAAAAAGCGGTCGATCTACGGTCGAAAAATGAAGGTTTATTTATTTCATTTCGATGAAAAAATAATTTTTAAAAAAACTTTTTAACCACGTTTAGATATTGATTGTTACGTTAATGCGATAAGAAGAAAGTTATGTTTTTTTACTTTTCGAGAAAGCGATCGGTCTACGCGTCGAACAACTCTGGTCGCGGTCGGTCTACGCGTGGATTATTCCCGAGTGCGGTCGGTCTACGCGTCAACTCAATGTACATGCGATCGGTCTACGTGTGGATTTTAAATTCCTCTTTCGTTTTTCGATATCAATTTTTTTCATCAATCCATTAGAATAAATTTTAGGTCAAATTTTTTTTCGCGTTTCATGAAAATTTTTTTTCTTCATTTTCGAATTTCAGAAAAACCGATCGGTCTACGCCTGGAATAATTTTAATGTTCTTATTATTTTACAAACGAATTTTTTTTTTTTTTTTTTTGGTTTCAAGAAAAAGCGGTCGATCTACGGTCGAAAAATGAAGGTTTATTTATTTCATTTCGATGAAAAAATAATTTGAAAAAAAATTTTTTAACCACGTTTTGATATTGATTGTCACGTCAATGCGATAAGAAGAAAGTTATGTTTTTTTACTTTTCGAGAAAGCGATCGGTCTACGCGTCGAACAACTCTGGTCGCGGTCGGTCTACGCGTGGATTATTCCCGAGTGCGATCGGTCTACGCGTCAACTCAATGTACATGCGATCGGTCTACGCGTCGAACAACTCTGGTCGCGGTCGGTCTACGCGTGGATTATTTCCGAGTGCGGTCGGTCTACGCGTCAACTCAATATACATGCGATCGGTCTACGTGTGGATTTCAAATTACTCTTTCGTTTTTCGATATCAATTTTTTTCATCAATTCATTAGAATAAATTTTAGGTCAAATTTTTTTTCGCGTTTCATGAAAAATTTTTTTCTTCATTTTCGAATTTCAAAAAAACCGATCGGTCTACGCCTGGAATCATTTTAATGTTCTTATTATTTTACAACCGAATTTTTTTTTTTTTTTTGGGTTCAAGAAAAAAAGGTCGATCTACGGGTAAAAATTTAAGGTTTATTCATTTTATTCCGATGGAAAAATAATTTTAAAAAAAAAATTTTTAAGCACGTTTTGATATTGATCGTTGCGTTAATGCGATAAGAAGAAAGTTATGTTCTTTTACTTTTCGAGAATGCGATCGGTCTACGCGTCGAACAACTCTGGTCGCGGTCGGTCTACGCGTGGATTATTTCCGAGGGCGATCGGTCTACGCGTCAACCCAATGTACATGCGATCGGTCTACGCGTCGAACAACCCTGGTCGCGGTCGGTCTACGCGTGGATTATTCCCGAGTGCGGTCGGTCTACGCGTAAACTCAATGTACATGCGATCGGTCTACGTGTGGATTTTAAAATCCTCTTTCGTTTTTCGATACCAATTTTTTTCATCAATTTATTAGAATAAATTTTAGGTCAAAATGGTTTTCGCGTTTCATGAAAAAAATTTTTTTTTTTTTCGAATTTCAGAAAAACCGATCGGTCTACGCCTGGAATAATTTTAATGTTCTTATTATTTTACAAACGAATTTTTTTTTTTTTTTTTTTGGTTTCAAGAAAAAGCGGTCGATCTACGGTCGAAAAATGAAGTTTTATTTATTTCATTTCGATGAAAAAATTATTTGAAAAAAAATTTTTTAACCACGTTTTGATATTGATTGTCACGTTAATGCGATAAGAAGAAAGTTATGTTTTTTTACTTTTCGAGAAAGCGATCGGTCTACGCGTCGAACAACTCTGGTCGCGGTCGGTCTACGCGTGGATTATTCCCGAGTGCGATCGGTCTACGCGTCAACTCAATGTACATGCGATCGGTCTACGCGTCGAACAACTCTGGTCGCGGTCGGTCTACGCGTGGATTATTTCCGAGTGCGGTCGGTCTACGCGTCAACTCAATATACATGCGATCGGTCTACGTGTGGATTTTAAATTCCTCTTTCCTTTTTCGATATCAATTTTTTTCATCAATTCATTAGAATAAATTTTAGGTCAAATTTTTTTTCGCGTTTCATGAAAAATTTTTTTCTTCATTTTCGAATTTCAAAAAAACCGATCGGTCTACGCCTGGAATCATTTTAATGTTCTTATTATTTTACAACCGAATTTTTTTTTTTTTTTTGGGTTTAAGAAAAAAAGGTCGATCCACGGGTAAAAATTTAAGGTTTATTCATTTCATTCCGATGGAAAAATAATTAAAAAAAAAAAATTTTTAAGCACGTTTTGATATTGATCGTTACGTTAATGCGATAAGAAGAAAGTTATGTTCTTTTACTTTTCGAGAATGCGATCGGTCTACGCGTCGAACATTTCTGGTCGCGGTCGGTCTACGCGTGGATTATTTCCGAGGGCGATCGGTCTACGCGTCAACCCAATGTACATGCGATCGGTCTACGCGTCGAACAACTCTGGTCGCGGTCGGTCTACGCGTGGATTATTCCCGAGTGCGGTCGGTCTACGCGTCAACTCAATGTACATGCGATCGGTCTACGTGTGGATTTTAAAATCCTCTTTCGTTTTTCGATACCAATTTTTTTTCATCAATTTATTAGAATAAATTTTAGGTCAAAGTGGTTTTCGCGTTTCATGAAAGAAATTTTTTTTTTTTTCGAATTTCAGAAAAACCGATCGGTCTACGCCTGGAATAATTTTAATGTTCTTATTATTTTACAAACGAATTTTTTTTTTTTTTTTTTGGTTTCAAGAAAAAGCGGTCGATCTACGGTCGAAAAATGAAGGTTTATTTATTTCATTTCGATGAAAAAATTATTTGAAAAAAAATTTTTTAACCACGTTTTGATATTGATTGTTACGTTAGTGCGATAAGAAGAAAGTTATGTTTTTTTACTTTTCGAGAAAGCGATCGGTCTACGCGTCGAACAACTCTGGTCGCGGTCGGTCTACGCGTGGATTATTCCCGAGTGCGATCGGTCTACGCGTCAACTCAATGTACATGCGATCGGTCTACGCGTCGAACAACTCTGGTCGCGGTCGGTCTACGCGTGGATTATTTCCGAGTGCGGTCGGTCTACGCGTCAACTCAATATACATGCAATCGGTCTACGTGTGGATTTTAAATTCCTCTTTCGTTTTTCGATATCAATTTTTTTCATCAATTCATTAGAATAAATTTTAGGTCAAATTTTTTTTCGCGTTTCATGAAAAATTTTTTTCTTCATTTTCGAATTTCAAAAAAACCGATCGGTCTACGCCTGGAATCATTTTAATGTTCTTATTATTTTACAACCGAATTTTTTTTTTTTTTTTTGGGTTCAAGAAAAAAAGGTCGATCTACGGGTAAAAATTTAAGGTTTATTCATTTCATTCCGATGGAAAAATAATTTAAAAAAAAAAATTTTTAAGCACGTTTTGATATTGATCGTTACGTTAATGCGATAAGAAGAAAGTTATGTTCTTTTACTTTTCGAGAATGCGATCGGTCTACGCGTCGAACAACTCTGGTCGCGGTCGGTCTACGAGTGGATTATTTCCGAGGGCGATCGGTCTACGCGTCAACCCAATGTACATGCGATCGGTCTACGCGTCGAACAACTCTGGTCGCGGTCGGTCTACGCGTGGATTATTCCCGAGTGCGGTCGGTCTACGCGTAAACTCAATGTACATGCGATCGGTCTACGTGTGGATTTTAAAATCCTCTTTCGTTTTTCGATACCAATTTTTTTTCATTAATTTATTAGAATAAATTTTAGGTCAAAATGGTTTTCGCGTTTCATGAAAGAAATTTTTTTTTTTTTCGAATTTCAGAAAAACCGATCGGTCTACGCCTGGAATAATTTTAATGTTCTTATTATTTTACAAACGAATTTTTTTTTTTTTTTGTTTGGTTTTAAGAAAAAGCGGTCGATCTACGGTCGAAAAATGAAGGTTTATTTATTTCATTTCGATGAAAAAATAATTTTTAAAAAAACTTTTTAACCA
>CAXAQZ010001234.1:0-33000 GCA_963971145.1 Sussaba pulchella | reverse complement strand
CACACACACACACACACGCACGCACACGCACACGCACATGCACACGCACACGCACACGCACACACACACACACACACACACACACACACACACACACACACACACACACACACACACACACACACACACACACACACACACACACACACTTACACACACACTCAAACATTTTGCTCAAAATAGGCTTGAATGACCCCAATGACTTCGAAACGTGAAGATCTGAAAAAACAACGATTTTCGATTTGCGGGGTTATTACAATAACTTCCCTATTATCGGAAAGTTTTAAAATACAAGTGCTCGACCACCCGATATATGCCTCGGGAGCATAACATGCCCCAAAGATTTAAGTCCCCTATAATCGGGGAGTTGAAAAAAATCCAAAGAAAAACGACAATCCGAAAAAAAACAATTTCAAAGAGTTTAAAAAAAATAAAAATAAAAAATTTTCTTCGCATCACGTTATTAGTTTTAGAGAAAACATTCACGGAAGAATTTTGGAATTATATTTTTTGTAAAAAATAAAAAAAAACTACTCGACTGAACTGGGCCAAAATCAAATCAGCTCTAAGTTCTAGCAAGACACATCGATTGTATCATCGATCATTCCGATCGCGTCATTAGTTTTGAAGAAAACGTTAACAAAAAAAATGATCACATACATATGAACGTACGTACGTACGTACATAAGCACACACACCCACACACACACACACACACACACACACACACACAAACATATTGCTCAAAATAGGCTCACATGACCCCAATGACCTCGAAACGTGAAGATCTGACAAAAAAACGATTTTCGATTTTCGGGGTCATTACAATAACTTCCTTATAATCGGGAAGTAAAAAAATACAAGTGCTCGACCACCCGGCATATGCCCCGGGGGCATAATATGCCCGAAGGATTAAGTCCCCTATAATCGAGAAGTTAAAAAGAATTTAAAATTTTTCAAAACTCCCGACTGCAAAAATACTCGGACACGAAGAAAAAACAAAACTTAATTGAATATATACTCTAAAAAGTTTTTTATAAAAAAATATTTTTACTAAAATAAATTCAAAAATGATGAAATAACCGGAGGTATCAACTTGGTTTATTTATGGTTTGATATATGGTCGGTCATTTCGGTGCGTTCAATATTTTGAATCGTAGTCATTTCTTTACTCTTCTTAATTCAGTTTGGGACACGTCATTAACTAAACATAAAGATGATATTGAATATAAATGTTTGGCGATGCGAAGTAAGACGTCTCCCGACTGAATGAAAATGAGTCAAGAAATTACTACGTTTCAAAATATTTAATTCACCGAAATGACCGATCATATATCAAACTCTGAATAAACCAAGATGATACCTTGAGTTATTTCATCCTTTTGAAATTAATTTCATTGAAAATATTTTTTACAACACACTTTTCATGATATATGAGCAATTTCACCAATTTGAGTACCGGTTTTGGGCGTCGGTATTAGCGATCTTTTTGTAACTTTGAGAAATTTTTTTTTAGATTTTTCCCTTGGTTACTTTCGCTGTAATTGTATGGGTAATTCTGTGAGTTTTTCATGTTCTTCTTGTTTTCATTAATTTCTCGATGTGTTTTGATAGAGACAAAAATTAAACGCGACCACCTTTCCTTTGTGAACAAAGCTCAGCTTTTCGAAAAAAAAAATACAAAAACATTTTTTGGACTTGAGAAACTACTTAAAATCGCATTTGAAATATAAAAGTCGATTTTTCTCAAAGTCATATTTTAAAAAACCTTTTGAAGTATTTTTCTCGGAAAGCTGAGAAAATTTCACGTAATATATGTAAACATCAAGTTGGGACCTCTGTAATAACTCGTTGAATTACCAAATGTGTGACGAAACAACTGAAACCTCAATTTATATTTTTTTTCATTTCCAAGTGATACGTATTACTGTTTCTAAATACATGAAAACCATATAATCAAAGATGAAACTTAGAGTCATGTGGTGATGCTGTTAGTTTTGCAAGTGCACCATCTACAACTTAAGGGAAGGGTAAGGTTAGTTCGATATTAAAAAAAGGATATTTTTGATGATTTTTCTTGACCATACAGTTGAAATACATTTATTTATATAATGACTACTCAATAACGTAACGTTTGAAGAATATTTTATAAAATATTTATTAACTTTTATGAACAACTGAGCAATTGACGGAGAATCTCTGCAGACGTCTAAGAAAAAAAGTTTTATCGCGGTGCCCATTATAACTAATCACTGGATCATCTGAGACCAAAAAACCAAAGTGATTCCAGTAGCTGCAAAGTTTTTGCAGGTAATGACGGCGAGTATTTTTTTTTTAAATTGATTTTACAATTGTTTACAGCATTTAGAAGTCAAAATACTGGTTTTTTATTGGAAAAATTAAGAATGTTTCCATTTCAAAATACGATGAAATGAAAAAACTTGACGTCATTACCTGCAGAAACTTATCAACTGATCAAATCATTTTGGTTTCTTGATCTCAGTATTACGAATCATTTGAAAATAAAAAAATATTAATTCAGGTTTTAGTTGTTTTGTCATACATTTGGTGATTCAACGAGTCATTATAGAGGTCCCAACTTGATTTCTACATATATTACGTGAAATTTTCTCAGCTTTTCGAGAAAAATACTTCCAAAATTTTTAAAAAATATGATTTCGAGAAAAATCGACTTTTATATTTCAAATGCGATTTTAAGTAATTTTTTAAACCTCAAAAATGTTTTTGTATTTTTTTCGAAAAGGTGAGCTTTTTTCACAAAGAAGAGGTGGTCGCGTTTAATTTTTTTCCCTATTAAGGTAGTTCATGCACGCGGGATCGTATTTTGTTAGTGTCTAAATGGGGTCGATTTTTATTTCTCAATTAAAGATATTATCACTTCAAATCAATGTCAGAGTTATTAATTCGACATTGTAAATCATTTTTTCAACTTATCTTTTGGCGAATGAAATTACAAGCCATTAATTAATCGTGGATCCATCACTGACTGAACCCGAAATTTCATTCGTCCCCAGCTAAAATACTATAGTTTTCTGTGTATGAACCCGCTGTAGAGAGCGTGGCAACGTCGCAGGTTTCTACAAGTATACGAGCGTGTCCGTGGGATATTTGACATATCAGGTAAACAAAAACACAAAGGGAAATCGATCAAGAAGAAAGTGTGGAAAAAAAGACGAAAATCTGTGACAAGAATGGCTCAAGTCAAGAAGAAACGAAATGCCGAAAGCAAAAGTGAGCCGCATCGTCGATGTGTCAGAGCCGAAGCGAGGTTGCCACGGTTATGTGAGATATCGTTCATTACCAATTTCGTTCAATCTTTAACGCAATATATCTTTGTTACTAGTAAGACAATCGTCTCGGATTTTTTCCCAGACCTTTATTATATAGGTACTTTATTGTGATTGTGTAGTTTTTTATAAACTTCGTAAGAAGCGTTCATTCGCTATATGGAAAGTTATACGATTTTTTACGCATAGTCCTTATACCCCTGTGTATTTTTCTTCATATTTGAATACATTTATATCAATAACCAATAAGACGAATCCTTTAAAATTTGAAATGCGTGTCAGTCGACTTTCCATTTACACTCTGTGTAAATTTCAAGACTTTCTTAAAAAAATTGTTTCGTGACCGAACTACCTTAAAACACATTGAGAAATTAATGAAAACAAGAAAAACATGAAAAACTCATAGAATTACCCATACAATTACAGCGAAAATAACCAAGGGAAAAATCTAAAAAAAAATGAAAGTTCATTTCTCAATGGGAGCTTCGGTTTCTCAAAGTTACAAAAATTTTCTTAATAAATAATGAATTGAAAAAGAATGGAAAAAAAAATTAAAAATTTTTAAAAACCCCCCGACTGCAAAAAGAAACTCGGACGCAAAAAAAAAACCAAAACTTAAAAAAATATATATCATAAAAAGTGGGTATGTTATAAAGAAATATTTTCAATAAAATAAATTTAAAAAGGATGAAATAATTCAAGGCATCTTCTTAGTTTATTCATAGTTCAATATATGATCGGTCATTTCGGTAAATTGAATATTTTGAATCGTAGGAATTTCTTTACTTCTCTCAATTCAGTCGGGAGACGTCTTCTTTCGCATCGTCAAACTTTTTCATTTCATATTATCTTCATGTTTAATTAATGACGTCTCCCGACTTAATTGAGAGAAGTAAAGAAATTACTACGATTCAAAATATTGAATTTACCGAAATGACCGATCATAAATTGAACTATGAATAAACTAAGAAGATGCCTTGAATTATTCCATCCTTTTTAAATTTATTTTATTGAAAATATTTCTTTATAACATACCCACTTTTTATGATATATATTTTTTTAAGTTTTGGTTTTTTTTTTGCGTCCGAGTTTCTTTTTGCAGTCGGGGGTTTTTAAAAATTTTTAATTTTATTTTTTCATTTTTTTTAAATTCATTATTTATTAAGAAAATTTATTAGCTGTTACTCGATTTATAATAGCAATGAATAAATTGTTGAAGACTATCATAAAAAAACAATTTTGATAAATCAATTTTGCCAAAATGATTGATAATAGTCATTTTTTTTTAATTAAAATTAATAATTCAATTCTAAGTGACTTAGGTTGAAGGAAACTTAAAATAACTAGGTTGAATCGGTATCGTAGTGTTGAAATGATCGAGATGGCTGTAGTCTTCCTCGGCGCAGCCTTACTTTCCGGAGTCTTGTTTTTTTTAAAACGCATGCACACAGTGATCATCGTTTCGTCGCCGAGGAAGACTGCAAAAAAAAGAGCCTGGAAAGGAAGATTCGGGAAAGTCAGGGTGCCCCGAGAAAGACTACAGCCATTTCGAAATGATTTCATATCTGCCGATCGAATTTTGTTTATTGCACACAATCTCTGGGCTCAAAAATTTGTGGATCGTCAAAATAGATTTTAATAGATTTAATAGGAAAATAAATACATTTATCGAACAATACGACGGAAACCCCTTTCATTCCAGATACTTTGTCTTTCTCAGAATTCGTAGGTCGTAGCTCCGTTTTGAGATCTCTGAATTCTAATCCATACAGAAAATGACGCGGTGAAACATCCTTATCGACGAAGTTTATCTAGTCCACATTTTTTCACCACTTCAATGACCAGTAGCAGGTACGCGACTACCCGGAATGCCATGGAATGCCCCATACATATATTTTTTTTTTGAATTACGTATCTTTTTATATATTTCATATATTCTGTTATCTTCTGAATTATCTGACGTTCCTATCACCACCTGTCACTGGCGACATGTGACCGAGACGTCAGATACGTCTGATATTACAAAACCCTCACGATTGGTCACTCTGACCCCCTTGCGATTGGTCGAAAGCGTTATGTACATCTTTTGAATGGGTTCGATAGTTTTGAATATTAAAAATCTCTACGAGTTTGCATCCGATCATATATATTAACATCCTATAACAATCTTTGTGATCCAAAGAATCTATGTGCCAAAATCTGTCAGAAGAGAATCAGCCGTTTCGCCATACACTTCAGCGCAATTTTTCACGTTGACTTGACGAAACTCATAACACCCGTCTTTTGCCCTGCGAGCAGTCGGGAGTTAAAAAGATCGCTGATATCGACGCCCAAAACCGGTACTCGAAATGGTGGACTTGCTCATATATTCAATTAAGTTTTGTTTTTTTTCGCGTCCGATTTTTTTTTTGCAGTCGTGAATTTTTAAAAATTTCTAATTTTTTTTCAGACGAACCCGGATGCGCGATCGGATATGAGCATCAAGCAGAATTAACTAACGAATGTCCGAGTATACGACACACATATCCGATTCCAGTGCAGCTCAAAGACGTGACGGAATTGGCAATAAATGAAATGGTGGAGTTACGAGTAATCGAACGCGCGATTAGTCGATATTGCTATCCTCTCAGGATTGTCAAAAAGAATGACGGTTCGGTGAGAATATGTCTTGATGCTAGATTTATAAATAACATGATTAAGGACGGTCATGAATCGCCCCCATTAATATGTGATTTAATTCAAAAAATCCATGATGCCCGTTTTTTTTTAAACTATTGATCTGGATGAAGGATACTGGCAGGTCCCACTACACGAAAACCACGACAATATACGGCATTTCTATTCGAATCAAAACGGTATTAATTTGGGCGTATTCAGTTCAGCCTTAGAACAGCGAAAAGGTGATTTATCAGAGAGTTAGAAATGGCATTGAATAACGGATTTAATAAATATGTTTCGTGTTATATTGACGACATACTAATTGGTACTCAAAATTTGGACGAATATGTGGGTGTGATGAGAGGGCTATTTCAAAGACTGACCGAGCATGATTTAAGTGTAAAACTGTTGAAGTGTGTGTTTTTCCGGGATAAACTTTCTTCTCTGGGTTTCGTTATGTCAGCTCAGAGTATAGTACCAGGGCCACAAAAGTTAGAAGTAATTAGTAAATTCAAAGCTCTGCACAACAAGAAGCAGTTACAACAGTTTCTCGGTGCGTGTAACTATTATAGACAGTTTAAGGCACGTCAAGGCAGTTATTCGGTTGATAATAACGAGAATTATTCAAAAAAGATACTGAATGGAATTGGACGGACGAACATACGCAAACTTTTGAGACGCTTAACAACGATTTTATGAATTGCATTATGCTCAAACATATTGTTCCGAATGTATTTCGCATGCAAACTGACACAAGTGACCGAGGTATCGCGGGAATTTTATATCAAAGTGATCATGAAGGGAATCATAAGTAAATACCAATCGTCCGTAGGGGTTTGACAAAAGCAGAAAATTATTAGACGACTACAGAGAAGAAATTATTGGCCGTTGTATTTTCCATCGATCAATTTTAAGTATATTTAATTAAAACGAAGTTCGTGATAGGAATCGATTACCAATCTGTAACGATTTTGAAATCATCAACTTTTCGCAACGCAAGGATGATGCGGTGGAGTCTGTTACTACAACAGTACTCGCTTACCGTTGAATATTGTCGCGGCATTGATAATGTGGTGACTGATTTTTTTAGTCGAAGCCCAGAACGTCAGTTTGCCGAGGATGTATCGGAGGGAAAAAAAAATCATCGATACATACATTCTGGATACCCATTCCTGATTCGACGGATACATCGCTGTTGTGAACTGCTCTCATAGAGCGCGATAAACGATTTGCACAAACTTTTTGTAATCTGGGACAACTACAAAGAGATGATCCGGAAATTAAGGAATAGATTCAGCAAGCAGCGAATAATCCAGATAAAGAATCCGGTCAGTGGCATAATGGCATCACATTTTATAAAGAAAAGATAGGCTCCGAATGGAGAATAGTTATCCCGCAAAAATCACGAAGATCGTTGATAGAAGCGATACATGAAAGACTCGGACATCCCGGGGTGAATAAGACATCTCTAAGAAAATTTTATTTTTAGAGAGGACGAGCACGACAAGTAAAAAACTTTGTTGTTGGGTGCAACATGTGTCGGCGCGTTATATACCTCACAATTCTAGGGTGCACGAGTCTGCCGTGGCCGTAGCCCACCCCGCACATGCGTTGTGCTCTTCAAAACTAAACGCACATGACCTCTGATCAATAATCGGAGATCAAGAAAAGTTTTACACCTCACGGAGGTAAGACGGTATCACACCTCACGCGTGCGTAGTGCCCCAAAATGTGAGTGCGCATGACAATCAAGTATCGTGAAGGGATCGAGAGGACATTTCGAGTAGACTCGGCCTCTTTCGCTCCGGGAACCTCGCTCCATCAACGCGGTCCGTCAACGGGTTCTCTTCTACGCCATATTAATCACGTTTCCTGCTGTCGAAGGATCGAGAAGAAGGACGTTTTCCAATACCCGATCTCAATGAAAGGAGAATATAACTTTATACCGTCTTCAGGTCCGAACGATTTGGTAACCGTGGATTTTTATGGACCTTTACCTAAGGGAAGAGAGGGGGCTCAATACATTTTCGTAATGATGGATCATTTATAAAATATGTGGACCTATTTCTACTGAAAAAGGCCACGGTTAAAGTAACGTTGAGAAAATGTTTTGATTAATATATCCCAACCATCGGCAAGCCCAAGAGAATCCCTCCGGACCACGGTACACAATTTACATTACATCTTGGGCGTACAACTCTCGAAAAAGAAAATATCAAAGTGCTATATGGTTCAATTCGTTGTCCTCAATCAAACCCTAAATTCGTTTAATTCCCTCCAGGGCCAACTCATTCTCATGAATATTTAATAGCATTAGATTAGCGCGCTAAAACCTCAAAAGAAATTTGAAAAATCGGAAGAAATCGCAAAAACATGTTTCCAAAGTCGTTCTGAAAGTAATTAAATAAATTTAAAAAAATTTCCATCCCTCTGGAAGACCATACAAAATTGTTCGACATTAAAAAACTCAAAAAACTCCCGGCTGGTGTAAAAATCGGACACAAAAAAAATTAGAACGAAAAAAAGTAATCCGATAGAAAGCATGAATAAAATTCATGAATCTAAAAAGAATACAAAAAATTAATAAATTTCAAATGGACAAAACAAATTAGTAAAATTAAAAGAATGAAATAAATAAATAAATTCAAAAAGGATGAAATAATTCAAGAAGTCATCTTAGTTTATTCATAGTTTAAATTATGATCGTTCGTTTGTATGAGTTCAATTTTTCGAATCGTGATAATTTCCTCACTGCCCTCAATTCAGTTGGGGGACGTTTTCTTTCGTATCGTCGAACATCTAAATCCAGATCGTCTTCATGTTCAATTAATGGCGTCTTCTTTGCACTGTCAAACATCTATATCCTATATCATCTTTAAGTTTAATGAATGACGTCTCCCGACTGAATTAAGGGCGGTGAGGAAATTACCACGATTCGAAAAATGGAACTCATACAAACGAACGATCATAATTCAAACTATGAATAAACTAAGATGACTTCTTGAATTATTTCATCTTTTTTGAATTTGTTTATTTATTTCATTCTTTTAATTTCACTAATACGTTTTGTCCATTTTAAATTCATTAAGGGGGTAGATACAATTAGACGGTCAAAAAAATCGATTTTTTTTTTCCTCTAAAAAGTTAGGAAATTTCCCGTAGAATACGCTCCAAAAAGTTTCAAACCGAAATTCGAACTCCTTCTATATTTTTTCTTCGTTTTTCTAGAACCCCTTTTTCAGCGCATAGCAGGTGTTTTAAAAGTTTTATCTATTGTATCGTACTTTGGAATACCCCAGGCCGTTTTTGTATACCTGATGGTAGTATATGGGGCATTCCATGGCATTCCGGGTAGTCGCGTACCCTTGACTGAAAATTTTTGCCCCATGATTTTTTCTATTAATCTACATCGAAAATGAAGAGACACGTGTTTCGGGGTTTGCCGTTTCAAGCGCCCGTTATTGAGATGCAGTAGATTGAAGGTTTCCAATTACTGACGATATTTCGAATTTCAAATCGATATATCTCGACAACCGCCAATAGCAATTAAAAAAACCAGGGTAGCTTTTTCTTTTGTTTTTACACGGTCTATGCAATAAAAATGAGTACAATTTTGTTGGACTGTTTGAACTATTATTAATTAACAATTAATCGATTAAACATTGAATATCTCAAAAAACACCTATTTGATTTTTCTTATTTTTTTTTCCTAAATTCTATGAATAAAGACAAAACGATTGAGACCAGTCTCTATTTGGCTTTGGACTTAGTTTAGAAGTTACAAATTTTTTTGTGATAAAAAACACGTTTAATTTGGTTCATTTCTCAGCGATAATTCATATTGCACTGGGAACTATTGGCCGCTCGTTGTAACGAAGATGGTAACATATATACGCATACATAAGCATATATTAGTATACAGATATAAATATATGGGGGATTCCACGGTGAAACTGGAAGCTGCATACCGTTGAATTAACATTTTTGACCCACGATTTTTTATGTTGATATACATCGAAAATGAAGAGTCACGTGTTTCGGGGTTTGACGTTTTCAGCGCCCGTTATTGAGATGCAATGGAATTAAGTTTTTCAATTATTGTCGATATTCGGTATTTCAAATCGATCGAAAATTCAATAATCAATTTCAATCTCCGCTTTGACGACAGGGGCGGATCTAACGGATCTAAGCGGTGTTTCCAAACAGGGGCGAATCTAACGGATCTAAGCGGTGTTTCCAATAACTTTTTTTTATTGATTGATTTCGTACGAAAGATATTTTTTTCATGAGTGCATTTTTTATTTAACGTTCAATAATGTTAGCAGGATTGATCTACTGCTGATTTCATCAATCACGTCGGATTAATAATTCTGGATACTTGTGCGCGATTAATTTCTGGATTTGGGCGCGAAATTGAGATATTTGTGAATGTGGAGGTTAGGTCGGATGACGTGGTTATGCCCGGTGATTTTGTTTTATTTATGATTATCAACTGATTTCACGTACGAACGAATTTGTTTAATGAGTTCATTCTTTTTTATTCAACGTATGATAATGTTATCAGGATTGTGAAAAACGTGAATATGGATGTTTAGCTAGACGATGTGGTTATGCCCAGTGATATTGTCTACCTTGGTGGAATTGGCAATTTGAAAGAAAAAAATTGTTGTCGGACTCAATTTTTTACTTTATCCTCCAACCGACAAAACTTTTAGACAAAGCGATTTGTCAGAATGCACAATATGTATATTTGTTTTCATTGTTTTTCCTATATGAGTCAGGTCCTTTTCGAAGCAGCATTCATTCAACGTTCACTCGTCGAAGCAGCATTCATTCAATGTTCACTCGCTTAAGACATATTCAAAACTTGTAATGACTGGAAAGGACGAGCGGAATGTGCTGACATCTGGTCAAGGCTACGTCGAGCCGCGCTCAAAAAACTGTACAATGAACAGAAATTTGATCTAGGCTACATAGAGCCGCGCTTAAAATCTCCATAATGCACTGAGATTTGGTCAAGGCTCTATTAAGCCGCCCTCAAGACTCCACAATGGGCTGACAATTTGTCATGGCTACATGGAGCCGCGCTGAACAATCACATGATGCGCTGACATTTTGCTGAGACTGTACTCAACTGCGCCCAAGGATAACCAGCATGTGCCGCAGCTAGTCGATACTTTTAAAGTCTTGTCACATCAAATTTCCATACAGTGGTCACGTTTTACGATATTGAATCGATAAACAATAGTACATTATGACACTAGTAGGAAAAATTGTTTCGTGACGTGGACGTCTTGTTCGAGCTAAATGATTCCAATCATTGGCGGACGTGGAGAAAATTATATCGAATTATCTTTAAAAAGTATGAAATAAAATAAATTTAAAAAATTTTAAAAAACTCCCGGCTGGAGTAAAAATCGAACACAAAAAACGTAATCTGATAGAAAGCATGAATAAAATTCATGAATCTAAAAAGTATACAACAAAAAAGGATGAAATAATTCAAGAAGTCATCTTAGTTTATTCATAGTTTGAATTATGATCGTTCGTTTGTATGAGTTCAATTTTTTGAATCGTGGTAATTTCCTCACTGCCCTCAATTCAGTCGGGAGACGTCATTCATTAAACATATAGATGATATAGGATATAGATGTTTAACAGTGCAAAGAAGACGCCATTAATTGAACATGAAGACGATCTGGATTTAGATGTTCGACGATACGAATGAAAACGTCCTCCGACTTATGTTTAATGAATGACGTCTCCCGACTGAATTGAGGGCAGTGAGGAAATTACCACGATTCAAAAAATTGAACTCATACAAACGAACGATCATAATTCAAACTATGAATAAACTAAGATGACTTCTTGAATTATTTCATCCTTTTTTGTTGTATACTTTTTAGATTCATGAATTTTATTCATGCTTTCTATCAGATTACGTTTTTTGTGTTCGATTTTTACTCCAGCCGGGAGTTTTTTTAAATTTTTTAAATCTATTTTATCGTCGTAGATTAATAGAAAAAATCATGGGGCAAAAATTTTGAGTCAAGGGTACGCGACTACCCGGAATGCCATGGAATGCCCCATATGTATGTATGTGTGTATAGATATACATGTATTGGAGACATCATTGGCCTACAGAGGGAGCCTTTGTTACAACGTCGAATTCGAACGTAACGGTTGGTTCGCGTTTTTCGCAAAACAACATTTTTGAAATTGGCAACCACGATTACTTAAAAACTACTGGTCCGATTCAGCTGAAATTTTCAGGGTTTCCTCTTTATACCATAGGCTTGTCTGTAAACCTAAATGTTTTGGAATTTTATTTCGCAAAATTCAGTTATTAATGCAAAACTGGCAGAAAAAACAGTGAAAATCATCCATTTTTCACAAAAACTTCTACCAACTGTAAAAATTTTTTTTTTTTCTCAACTTTCGAGGTTGGCCGATAAACTAAATGTATACTTAAGCCAAAATTTTTTTCTGGACTGTTACGAATCAATAACACGACTCCCAGCTTGGCTGCCGTTTTTTTTATGGGTCAACTTCGCGCGAGGGTACAGCCGCCATTTTGTTTTTGAAAATAAAAAAAAATTTTTTTACATACCTCATCTATTCTTCAACAATTGTACAAAATGTTATAATGATTGTATTAAACTTTCTTTATAAAAAAAAATGTTTTGTAAAGCGTAATTTTTGCCCGTCTAATTGTATCTACCTCCTTAATTTGTTGTATTCTTTTTAGATTCATGAATTTTATTCATGCTTTCTACCGGATTACTTTTTTTCGTTCTAATTTTTTTTGTGTCCGATTTTTACTCCAGCCGGGAGTTTTTAAAATTTTCTAAATTTATTTTATTATGTACTTTTAAAAGATAATTCGATATAATTTTCTCCACGTCCGCCAATGATTGGAATCATTCAGCTCGAACCAGACGTCCACGTCACAAAACAGTTTTCGTACTAGTGTCATAACGTACTATTGTTTATCGATTCAATATCGTGAAACGTGCCCACTGTATGGAAATTTGATGTGACAAGACTTTAAAAGTATCGACTAGCTGCGGCACATGCTGGTTGTCTTCGGGCGCAGTTAAGTACAGTCTCAGCGAAATGTCAGCGCATCATGTGATTGTTCAGCGCGGCTCCATGTAGCCATGACAAATTGTCAGCCCATCGTGGAGTCTTGAGGGCCGCTTAATAGAGCCTTGACCAAATCTCAGTGCATTATGGAGATTCCAAGCGCGGCTCTATGTAGCCTAGACCAAGTGTCTGCGCATTGTACAGTTTTCAAGCGCGGCTCGACGTAGCCTCGACCAGATATCAGCGCATTCCGCTGGTCCTTCCCAGTCATTATAAGTTTTGAATATGTCTTAAGCGAGTAAACGTTGAACGAATGCTGCTTCGACGAGTGAATGTTGAATGAATGCTGCTTCGACGAGTGAACGTTAAATGAATGCTGCTTTGAAAAGGACCTGACTCATATAGGGAAAACAATGAAAACAAATATACATATTGTGCATTCTGACAAGTCGCTTTGTCTAAAGTTTTGTCGGTTGGAGGATAAAGTAAAAAATTGAATCCGACAACAATTTTTTTCTTTCGATTTGCCAATCCCACCGAGGTAAACAATGTCACTGGGCATAACCACATCGTCCAGCTGAACATCCATATTCACGTTTTTCACAATCCTGATAACATTATCATACGTTGAATAAAAGAGAATGAACTCATTAAACAATATCGTTCGTACGTGAAATCAGTTGATGACCATAAATAAAACAATATCACCGGGCATAACCACGTCATCCGACCTAACCTCCACATTCACATACATCTCAATTTCACGCCCGAATACAAGTATCTAGAATTATTAATTCGACGTGCTTGATAAAATCGTCAGTAGATCAATCCGGCTCACTAAATAATTATTGAACATTAAATGGAAAATGCGCTCTTTAAAAAAATATCGTTCATACGTGAAATCAATCGATAGAAAATTTTCACTCTGAATCACGAGAGAAAAATAAAATTTCCGTTGAAAGTTCTGTTTCGAGGTTAAAACGATCGACCAATAGCGCTGTCTCTCTCGCACTCAGCGATATCGTCCAGAGCCTTCATGCAAAGCACACGGATACGTTCCACTACACTTACACACGCGCTGTCACAGCTGACGATGCCGTGAAGTCTGCGATTCATGCAGTCGAACCCATCAAAATTGCGATTTGAGAAAAACGTTCGAAAACGTTCAAATTTCTACATTTAAAATCTCCGCGAGTTGAGATCTGATCATAAATATTATGGAAGCTAAACCCTCTCTGTGACTTCGGACGCAATGGTACATCAATTTGTAAGAAGAAAATCAGCCGTTTGGCCGGTAAAGCATTTCCAACAAAACGCCAATTCACGTTGGTCGCGACGAAACACATAACTCCCGTTTTCAGCCGGGAGTTAAAAATGGTAATAATGCGTTTGTTTCGACCGATCCGAAGAATGGTCTGGAAGAGTTGAGTACGTATAATTGCTTCAACCTATAAAAAAATATCTCCGATAATATATGATTAAAAAAAAATATACGTATATAGACAAGCTCGAAAGCTGTCTATCCGGATGTGCTCGTTAAATGTGCCTCGTTATGATGTGACATATGTCGTAGGATAAAAGTGAGATATGCACTGATGGAATCGCGTAAATATATGATTGCGAATCACATAAAAGGACGTGTATAACGAGGATGTATTGATGCATGAGTGAGTGTCAATCTGTGAGCGAAAATCTGTGAAACGCATCATCGTTCTGAATATTTACTCCTAACCAGATCAACGCAGCTGACACGTATATAAGTATTCATTTTCTTTCCATGCTCTCGTGTCAAAAAGGACTGCAGCATGAAAGGGGGGGGAAATTGTAAGATTGCAATTATATTTTAGAACTCTCCCGCTGTGGTGTGGGAGACACCTGTGGTAATATGTGAGCAAAGGGCCTACCAGCCTCTTTCTCTCTGGGAAACACTGACTACTCTGGACAAACCGACATCTTGCTCCGAGGAACTATATTCATATATATAGGTGAAATCAATTCTTGGCCACGTGGAAATTCACTCATTCCGAAAAATCCGAGCGCTCCAGCCAACACGAGTTTCAACTCCGGAGAGAAATGAGCCATCGATGATCGCAAAGTTGTGTAAAAAATAAGTTGCGTTTATTTTTTTAAATTTTGATTGTTCGACCGAAGCCTCCAGTTTACGACCATATCGTTTGATGACAATGATAGTTTCACATGTGTATTTCGACTTTGTATCTCTGTAGCGCGGAGAGTGGAGCGAATGGTTTGAGTGTGAATTTTATCACTTTTGTGCTATTTTAAGGGGGCGGGGGGTAAGGTTAAATCGATATTAAAAAAACATATTTTGGATAATTTTTTGACGACACAGTTAACATACATTTATTTCTATAATAACTACTCAATAAAGTAACATTTGAAGAATATTCTATAAAATTTTCATAAACTTTTATGAACAAATGAGCGATAGGTGTTAAATTTCTGCGGGTAACAACGTCGAGTTTTTTATTTATTTTTAACGTATTTGAAAATGGCAACATCTTCAAATTTTTTCATGAAAAATCAGTATTTTGACTTCCAAGTGCTCGAAAAAATTGAAAAATGGATTTTTAAAATAATACTCGACGTCGTTATCTGCAGAAACTTATCATCTAGTAAAGTCATTTTATCTCTTCGATCTCAGATAATCCAGTGACGAGTTATGATGGGCACCGGAATAAAACTTTTTTTCTGACGCGTCGGCGGAGATTAACCGTCAATCGCTCATTTGTTCATAAAAGTTAATGAACATTTCATAAAATACTCTTCGAATGTTACTTTATTGATTAGTTATCATAGAAATAAATGGATATTCACTGTGTCGTCGAAGAAAATGATCGAAAATATGCTTTTTTTATATCGAATTAACCTTACCCCTCCTTAAACACATAATAAATATTCTGTGGATATCAGAAAATAGAAAGAGTATTAACCCTTTCGCCTACAATTACGTGTGAGACTCGTGGTGAGAAAATAGGGCCAAAAGCGAACAGCACGGGTGAGCGCCGTGGTACGTCAATCGGGCCGAATGTAAACAACACGAGCTAGAATCATGGTTTCTTGATATGGGTAAACACCACGGGGGCTCAGCGCGCGACCGAGCTCGGTGTTGTTTTTGGCCCGCACCGTCGAAGTCCAAGCGGTAGGCCAAGGGGTTAATTGACAACGCACTTGACGGGATATCTCGCAAATCAGTACATCAGCATCTGCACCTATGGACGAAGTATTTTGCTATCAATTCTGGTCGTATAGCTCAATGGCAAGAGTAATTTCACCTAATATCAATTTTCTGAAGTTAATTATATTTCCGTTTTACAAGAAATATTTCGAAATATAGTGTTATGCCGAGAGCAACATAACAACATTACAAGTATTGAAATGGGAGATGTCTCGTTAAAAATATGACCTGGTACCTATTGGATTGCGCGATGTCTTGTAAAAAATCTTAATTGGCACATATTGGTTCGCGGGATATCGAGTCAGGAGCATTGAACGGATGATAAGAGTACGCTATGTATCTCATCCGTGGTTTTGCAGGGATTAAGCGGTGAATTAAAGAAATTGAATTAAATTTTGTGAACGTCAAGGGAATAAAAATAAAAAAATTAGAAAAGATTTTATTAGTTGTCAATAATAATTTTCTGGAGCGAGATACGATTCTGGACGAGCTTTCTTTCTTTGTGATACCTCATATCAAAACGTTTATTCGTATGGTAAGTATGCGAAGCTTTCTAAAACGTTTAACTACATCCGTGTCGTAAAAATGTACGGAGGATTCAGTTGCCCGCTGGGCTACCAAAAAGCCGTCGTTTTTAACTCGAGAATCGTTCAAGTGACGATCAGAATCTGACACACGAGTCAACTGATGGCCGTGATCAGATACAAACAATCATGCAATTCTATTCTTTTAACACAAATGGAACAACATGCTATAACCTATGCCATAATTCGTCTGACAGCTTCGATGAAGAAAATATGAAGGCATAATAAATTGAAACCAAACGAAATAAATAAAATGAATCATCAAACATGAAGAAGGATGATCGAACGAAAGACTTATTGGCTTGGGCATGGGCTCAACGGTACGAAAATGGTCCAGGTGGTGAGATATTAGTAGTCCCTACGGGTTCAAGGGCCGTAAAAAAGGTAGAAGACCGTAGTACAGGTCCGACTATCCACCGGCAAGCCAGATGAGCAGGAGTCTCTCACTTCCTCTTCTAATAGCCTTCGCGCTCATGGTATCGACGATCCCTGCGCTCACGCGCGCGCCCTTTCGCTTTCCCATCGTATCAACCAAGGCATCTATAGCTCAATTTGCCGACACCTCGCTAAGTATAGGGTGGGTGGGTGGTCCTTCTCCTTTCTTTCTTCATTTCTTTCACCGCCCAGTACTAGATCAGGATAAGCAGTGAGAAATGGCGGAAGAGGGAGGGAAGGGGAGGGCATTGCGTATAAGGTGCTGGAACCTTGACACTCTGGCATGATAGGTGAGATATCTCTTTGACATATAGCTTTCGACGGTCTTTTTCATTCCCATGATGTTCCGCCGGCCATAAGCCCAGGTCTACTTCTTCTTCGTGCCCGCGTGTGTGTGTTTGTGTTTGTATGGGATATACGGTATTGTATATTTGGAGGAGCAACCTATACCGAATTCGCGATAAAAAAATGGGTGTAACGCGGATGCAAGAAAACTGGTTGTCCTAGACGCTGTACAGGAAACACAAGAGTCATACCCACCATACTAGATTCGCACAAAATACGACACTTCGCGTCAGCGTGGCGAGCCAACTGGCGCCACGCGCGAAGGAATTTAATTTTGTTCTTTTTTGTATTCAATAGTGCCTATACATGGGATTGTGAACACGACTATATACTTAACGATTTTTTCGTATGCAAGTTTATTAATATCGACAATAAGTTCTGCTTCATGAGGTAGGTGCGAGATCTTGCATACAGGGCTGAATAACCATGAGGTCGTGGAAGAGCGCTCACCCATTGAAGCCATATTGTAAGTCACAGGGATGCGATCCATGAGGCCGTGGTGAGACAGAGGCAGCGGTGTCATCAAACTGTTTTTGCCCGTTATCCCTACACAGGCTCTAGTTTCCCATACAAATCTGCCAGAATAGGCGCACCAAGCGACTGGAGCATGTGCCTCTCCGAATGACCGTCTCTTTAAATCACTGAGTAAATTAATTGTCATCGTAATACATGATCCGGATATGATGGCCACTTCATGACAAGAACGATCGAAAAGAATTGACCAGAGCTTAATAACGTCGAAAAACCTAGGGAACCGTTGAAATTCTGGTTTTATTTATCTATCGATCAATATTTTTGAGATTCTTGTAGAGAAGACTGCATGCTTATGAATCCTTTTAGCAATATCATTGTACTGATTAGTGACGTTGATTCAAACTCGCTGGGTTATCTCATTGCATCCCATATTCGTTTGGATCTGCATTGTGTGTCTGCATTTAATAAACGAATAAAATTAATTGTCCTGGAGACTTAGGGAACCTTGAAAAAATCTCCTCAAATGATGTTTTGCCCATCTGTCACCTGACTCGGCTGAAAAACTCCTAGACCTACGGCGGAAGACCCTGATCTGGAAGCCCTGGGCGGTACCCATATCCCGAAGCCTGTATCTATAACTATGTTGAACTGAACACCTCCAGCACAAGTAACGCCGTCATGTGGCGGAAAATGTAAAAGCCGCACCACTTCGGACACGACTTCACTACCGGAGCACCCAGAGACTAGTGTGATATGTAGGAGACCGGGCGTTGAAAACGCACACGCTATTCAGAGAAACAACCACTTCCGGCCAATAGCGGAAAACATGTCGCACGTAGCGAATCATCATACTGCACTAAATGACGGATCCGGTTGCGGATAAGACGGATATGAAGACGGATATGAGGTATCGGGATACCTTTGTAACCCGATACGCAGTGGACTGAGCACAGGGTTGTGCCGAAGGTTCTTGATCATCGGTAACGTGTGAAGTCGAATTGTCATCGTTAACCGTAGACAAATCCTCCGGGGACCAAATGTTTCCCAAGCTGGATTATTTTCATCCTCTTGAATATCCCTGATAATTTTTTTTGTTTCAACGAGTTTTTTCTCATTTTAACTTACATGAAATTAACTGTGGTAACACAGTTTTACCGTCACAATATTATCTTCGTTGCGGAAAAACGAAGAGAATGCTGTATATGCAGGCCTTTTTCTGACCGATGGACACGATTATACACAGGAAAATCTGAGGAAGGGCATAAGAACCCTAGAAGACCCGTTAAACGGAACAAAATAAAGGACCCATCTGGGTTTGAGCTCATCTACTTTCAACGACTTCCTCATAGCCTGAAAAAAGCAAGCATGCTGGTAGATTATATAATTACGAGAAGAATATTTTCACATCTTCTACAATACATTGCAGTGAGTTTGACGACAATTACCCGCGACGTTTTTCCAAGAGGTTCAACGGCACGATCGTTTGCACGGTTCGTGCTGAAAGATGACGGGTTAATTGTGTCTCGAGGTATAGATGACGTTCCGTAAAATTCTACATTGGACTGCATTTCTTCGGACCTACGGGACGTGGTGGCGAAGGGAGGGAGAGGGTGAATTTACCGCTGTTATACGAACGACGTCGAACTGTACGCAAAGTTTGGCAACTGCGCGACAAAACAAAAAGCTGCATGGAACAAGGAAATTGACTCACTACTGCCACTTGAACTTGCTGCAACCTCCGCGATGAGCGCCCTTCATTTTTTCCACCCTCAACTATCACGGCCCCGTACGTCATTTAAACCGGACGATCTTTACGCCGCAACGCTATATCGACGGCGCAGCTCGGTACGCATGATTAGTCGCCGCCGCAATCGCGAATCATTTACACGCAAAACATTTTGAGTCCGTGAAATTCAGATCCTTATTGCTAATGGACAAGCCTGGAGAACGCTCGAAATTCATATTGTGGCACGAAATTGGGACGGAGGAACAAATAAAGCTTTGCCATACCGTCTACGATAATCCGCGCCCTTTTGTCGAAATGAATCATCAATATGAGTTCTGTTAATATAAAACTTTGATCTCTGTTGGTAAGGCGCTGGGGTTACTTTTAGCGCTATCGAACCATTGACCCCCAAGAAATAAAGTTGTATTCATATATGAGTGATTTCACCGATTCGAGTACCGAGTTTTGGCTTTACTATTAGCAATCTCTTTGTAACTTCGAGAAATAAGATATATCTCGACAACCACCAATAATAATTTAAAAAAAACAGGGGAGCTTCTTCTTTCGTTTTGACACGGTCCATGCAATAAAAATAAGTACAATTATGTTGCACCGTTTGAACTATTATTAATTAACAATTAATCGACCAACCATTGAATATCTAAAAAAAAACCTATTTTATTTTCCTTATTTTTTATATCTAAATTCTGTAAATAAAAACAAAACAACTGAGACCACCCTTAACTTGGCTACGGACTTAGTTTAGAAGTTACAGCTTTTTTTGTCATGAAAAGAACGTTTAATTTGATTCATTCCTCAGCGATAATTCATATTGCACTGTGAACTATTGGCCGATCGTTGTAACAAACCTTTATAACATATATACGCATACATATATATGTATATAAATGTATAGATATATATATATATATGGGGGATTCCACGGGGAAACCGGAAGCTGCGTACCGGTGACTCAACATTTTTAACTCCCGGCTGAAAACTGGAGTTATGTGTTTCGTCGTGTTCCCGCGAAACAGCGATTCCTAATTCACGAATGTTTGCTCAAACGACTAATCTTCTACAAACGAATATTTGCACATCGGTTCCGTTGACCACACAGATGTTTTATGAATCATAATATTTATGATCGGATGTGAATTCGTGAAGATAATAGATGTTGAAAAAACGCGTTTTTTCGAAATTTCCATATCGATGCTGGCCACAGTAGAGCTCCAGCGAGCCCGCTGATTGGCTAGGCAATACTCGCATCGTTCTTCATAGCCTAACTTCATTCCGATGTCGAGTCGTCCGCTTTGACGACAGGGGCGGATCTAACGGATCTAAGCGGTGTTTCCAAACAGGGGCGAATCTAACGGATCTAAGCGGTGTTTCCAATAACTTTTTTTTATTGATTGATTTCGTACGAACGATATTTTTTTCATGAGTGCATTTTTTATTTAACGTTCAATAATGTTAGCAGGATTGATCTACTGCTGATTTCATCAATCACGTCGGATTAATAATTCTGGATACTTGTGCGCGATTAATTTCTGGATTTGGGCGCGAAATTGAGATATTTGTGAATGTGGAGGTTAGGTCGGATGACGTGGTTATGCCCGGTGATTTTGTTTTATTTATGATTATCAACTGATTTCACGTACGAACGAATTTGTTTAATGAGTTCATTCTTTTTTATTCAACGTATGATAATGTTATCAGGATTGTGAAAAACGTGAATATGGATGTTTAGCTAGACGATGTGGTTATGCCCAGTGATATTGTCTACCTTGGTGGAATTGGCAATTTGAAAGAAAAAAATTGTTGTCGGACTCAATTTTTTACTTTATCCTCCAACCGACAAAACTTTTAGACAAAGCGATTTGTCAGAATGCACAATATGTATATTTGTTTTCATTGTTTTTCCTATATGAGTCAGGTCCTTTTCGAAGCAGCATTCATTCAACGTTCACTCGTCGAAGCAGCATTCATTCAATGTTCACTCGCTTAAGACATATTCAAAACTTGTAATGACTGGAAAGGACGAGCGGAATGTGCTGACATCTGGTCAAGGCTACGTCGAGCCGCGCTCAAAAAACTGTACAATGAACAGAAATTTGATCTAGGCTACATAGAGCCGCGCTTAAAATCTCCATAATGCACTGAGATTTGGTCAAGGCTCTATTAAGCCGCCCTCAAGACTCCACAATGGGCTGACAATTTGTCATGGCTACATGGAGCCGCGCTGAACAATCACATGATGCGCTGTCATTTTGCTGAGACTGTACTCAACTGCGCCCAAGGATAACCAGCATGTGCCGCAGCTAGTCGATACTTTTAAAGTCTTGTCACATCAAATTTCCATACAGTGGTCACGTTTTACGATATTGAATCGATAAACAATAGTACATTATGACACTAGTAGGAAAAATTGTTTCGTGACGTGGACGTCTTGTTCGGGCTAAATGATTCCAATCATTGGCGGACGTGGAGAAAATTATATCGAATTATCTTTAAAAAGTATGAAATAAAATAAATTTAAAAAATTTTAAAAAACTCCCGGCTGGAGTAAAAATCGAACACAAAAAACGTAATCTGATAGAAAGCATGAATAAAATTCATGAATCTAAAAAGTATACAACAAAAAAGGATGAAATAATTCAAGAAGTCATCTTAGTTTATTCATAGTTTGAATTATGATCGTTCGTTTGTATGAGTTCAATTTTTTGAATCGTGGTAATTTCCTCACTGCCCTCAATTCAGTCGGGAGACGTCATTCATTAAACATATAGATGATATAGGATATAGATGTTTAACAGTGCAAAGAAGACGCCATTAATTGAACATGAAGACGATCTGGATTTAGATGTTCGACGATACGAATGAAAACGTCCTCCGACTTATGTTTAATGAATGACGTCTCCCGACTGAATTGAGGGCAGTGAGGAAATTACCACGATTCAAAAAATTGAACTCATACAAACGAACGATCATAATTCAAACTATGAATAAACTAAGATGACTTCTTGAATTATTTCATCCTTTTTTGTTGTATACTTTTTAGATTCATGAATTTTATTCATGCTTTCTATCAGATTACGTTTTTTGTGTTCGATTTTTACTCCAGCCGGGAGTTTTTTTAAATTTTTTAAATTTATTTTTAACCCATGATTTTTTATATCGATGAACGTCAAAAATGGAGAGACACGTGTTTCAGGGTTTGCCGTTTTTAGCGCCCGCTATTGAGATGCAGTCGAATGAAGGTTTTCAATTATTGACGATATTTCGTATTTCAAATCAATATATCTCAACAACCGCCAATGATAATTTAAAAAACCAGGTGACCTTTTTCGTATATTTTTATACGGTCTATGCAATAAAAATAAGTACAATTATGTTGCACCGTTTGAACTATTATTAATTAACGATTAATCGACTAAACATTAAATATCTCAAAGATCACCTATTTTATTTTTCTTATTTTTTTTCTCTGAACTCTTTCAATAAAAACGAAACGATTGAGACCACCCTTCACTTGGCTATCTGCTTAGTTTAGAAGTTACAGCTTTTTTTGTCATGAAGTGAATCAAATAAAACGTGTTTTTCATGACCAAAAAAGCTTCAACTTCTAAACTAAGCCAACAGCCAAGTTAAGGGTGGTCTTAACCGTTCTGTTTTCATTCAAAGAGTTCAGAGAATAAAAAATAAAATAAAATAGGTGTTTATTGAGATATTTGATGTTCAGTCGATTAATTGTTAATCAATAATAGTTCAAACGGTGTGACATAATTCCACGTATTTTTATAGCAAAGACCGTGTGAAGACGAAAAAAGCTCACCTAATTTTTGAATGTATCATTGGCCGTTGTTGAGATATATCGATTTGAAATACCGAATATCGTCAATAATTGAAAAACTTAATTCCATTGCATCTCAATAACGGGCGCTAAGAACGTCAAACCCCGAAACACGTGTCTCTTCATTTTCGACGTAGATCAATACAAAAAATCGTGGGTAAAAATGTTGATTCGACGGTACGCAGCTCCCGGTTTCGCCGTGGAATCCCCCATCTATTTATATCTGTATACTTATATATGCTTATGTATGCGTATATGTTACGAATGTTCAATACAACGAGCAGCCAATAGTTCACAGTGCAATATGAATTATCGGTGAGAAATGAACGAAATTAAACGTAATTCTTATTACAAAAAAAGCTGTCACTTCTAAACTAAATCCATAGCCAAGTTGAGGGTAGTCTTAATCGTTTTGTTTTTATTCACAGAATTTAGATATAAAAAAATTAAAAAAATAAAACAGGTATTTTTTGAGATAAGTTCAATGTTTAGTCGGTTCACTGTTGATTAATAATAGTTCAAACGGTGCAACATAATTGTACTTATTTTTATTGCATAGACCGCGTGAAAACAAAAGGAAACGCTCCCTTGGTTTTTTTGAATTATTATTGGCGGTTGTCAAGATATATTGATTTGAAATTCGAAACAGCGTCAATAATTGGAAACCTTCAATCTATTGCATTTCAATAGCGGGCGCTGAAAACGGCAAACCCCGAAACACGTGTCTCTTTATTTTCGATGTATATTAATGTGAAGAATCGTGGGGCAAAAATTTTGAGTCAAGGGTACGCGATTACCCGGAATGCCATGGAATGCCCCATACATATATATTAGATTTTTTTTTCAATTACAAAAAAAATTATGCCCATCCTTGGTCAGATAGTGTGCTGAAATCCGTTCAAGGTTTATAAACGCATCGTTCAGAAGTCACTTCGGATAATTACGTGCATAGTTCACAATCACTTCTGTGAGAATTTTGGGGTTTCATGGCGATGAAAGAGAAGCATGCGTCCAAGGATCGATTTTAACAATGTAATTTGATGAATAAATGTTTAAAGAATTTTTTCCCGTTTTATAATGAGTTAACCAGATGTACAGATTTGTTTCTGGACTCACTGCATGGGGAGTATGCCATAATTTTGATCCCTTTTTAATCAAACCCAGTACCTGTTTTAACATATAATAATGTCTAAGATTGCCCCTAATAAAATTTGAGAGAGTCTTGTTCATTCTAGTTCTGCGCAGGTTCATAAGCGCATGATTGTGGAGAAAAATTGTTTGTCCGAAAATGTTTACAATTACGCGGGATTTTTTTTCTCCCGTATTTTAAAAAACACCTCGGACAAACTCCGCAGACGTCTAGTACTGGTATCGAGGTATTTCAGAAAAAAAATGGAGTCAAATCGCTATATACCAAATTTGGAATTTTAAAATCCGAAATTTTCAAAATTTGTAAAAATTGTCGAAATGATCGCAAGTTAGATTTTTTATTGCAGAATAAGATTCTGTATTCAATTGAGAAAGAAATGATTCCGTGTTCGTTAATTTATCTCAATTAGGGGCTAAGTTATGTGCTTTCAAAGCTTCCATTGCACGAAAATTGCAGTTTTTTCAAAATGTCGTATCTTCACCAAAAATTCAAATATCAAAAAATGCTTGAAATGAGGTTTGTTTTTTGTTAATACCAACAAACTGCTTAAGTTTTAACAAAATCGGCGAGGTCGAGGGTCAACTGGTTGAAATAGGATGGAATGACCCTATTTATATTACGGAATTAACGCAGGAGTCAAGATTTATAGAAAAAATTATAATCTTCTATTTATTATCAGTACTCATATTAGAAGAAATGCATATATCACGAGATACACGCGAAAAACTCTGAAAAAGCCCTTTTTTACTTTAATTGATTTTAGGCACTATCAGGCATGCACTTAATTGAAAAAAAGTATTTTTCCCTTATTTTGTACGTCATAACCTATCGAAACAAGAGGTAGCCCAGACAAAAGTTATTTAAACGGACACCCTAATATATATATAGGGAATGATGCATTATATCCGTAGATTTGTTTAAAGGTGCTCTGAACAACCATAATCTCCCCAACGAATTGATACATCCAATTCCAACGAACCCATTAAAAAAATTCGTCAATAGTTACCACGTCGCCTGACGAAGCGATGATGAAATCTGAGATGTTCGAAAGCGGTGTAGTTGAATAATTTTCTACTACGTAGCCGTGGCGTGATAACGTCAAATCAAGATTCCCTGGATGAGGCGAGCGGCACAGGACGTCAATGGAGGAGAAGAAAAAGAAAAAGATGAAGAAGAAGACCTAGAACGAGAACGAAAAGGATAAGAATAAGAAGAGTGAGATGAAGTAGCGGGTCGTGACTCGTTAATCAACTTTCCTTCAGTCCCGCGCACCGATGCCAGGAGTATAAAATGAAGAAAAGCAACGCTGATTATTTCAAATACTTTATACTGACTCCCCCCCCCCCCTCCACCGGCGGGCGGTTTTCATTCTCTAAATTCGATTGCTATGCCTCCTTTTTTAAATTAATTTTCGAATAGGCTTTCTCGTTGGTATCGCAATTGCAGTTAAAACTGTACATGAACGGACATACAAAATAGAGAAACAAAGAAAACTTATAATAGTTGTCAATTTGAATCGATAATCGGACTTCTGTGGTGGGACGCGGGAGCGCGCGCGGCAATATTTCCGTTCCAGGTATATACCGCGAAACCTCGCAAGCTGCGGCCCTGTGTGTGACTCGTGTAATTGGCTCCCAACTGGACTTCAAAGCGCGCCGCTCTCCTTTATCTCCGCCGCTCCGTACGACCGTGCGAGAGCGAGAAGTCGTTTCGGGTAACCTGGCGATGGGGCCGGGTAAGAGAAGGAGAAGATAAAGAAGACGACGAAGAAGAAGCCGTGGTGGTCGCGCGGCGACGGAGGTGACGAAGAAGAGAGCGCGGAAGGCACCGTTGCCGCCGCCGGGTACACGAGTCCGCGGTGTGTGCGAAAGAACGAGAGAGATACCGAGTGTTCTAAAAATTAGACGTGGCATGCGCGAGCCCGTGGTGGGAAAGGATAGGAGTAACGGTGAGAGCTCCAAGAAGAAAGAGACGAGGGAGTCTGATAAGATAAGGGTACGTGCACAATGGAACGTAAAAGAATGTTGCAGAATTGATTGTAAGTGGGAAATTATTTTCCTTTCTTTTTTGCTACTTCATAGTGGAAGATTTGTGACAATAGAAAAAATTGGAGTCAGGATTTATCTGTCAATATGTGCAATATATGCCAAAAAGTCCAGAAATTACCTTTGCAGGAAATGTCATAACTCGAGAACGGTTTAGGTCGTAGCGTCCGAATTTTTTACACATGTGAAACTCTATAATCTCACTGTCATCTGTAATTTTTGCAATGATTACTTGGACATTAAAGCGATTTGAAATTCGGAGAAAATGTTGGTTACCACAAACGCTAACGTCCGCAAATTTTGCGTCGTTATTCTAAATAATTCTTCACAAATTCCATAACGCTCACAGATATTAATTATTGGATTTTGACTGAATCCATCAAGGTGTTCAAATTTCATCGAACCTTGAATTTTTCGAATAATTTACGATTCGCTCTAACTCACGTTAGCTTTGACCAGTTGAACCCAAACTTGCTGCTACATGTCACGCAAATGCCCACCGTATAAGATTTGGTTAAGGTCGGTCCAAGAGATCGGATTTCAGAGGAACTTAAATTCTTCGAAGCTTAACTTTGATCAAAGGGAGAACAAACTACAAGTTGAAACCTTAAACTGCCCCTTTTAAATTTAGAGTGATGTGCGAACTCCTATGAGGGAGCCAGAATTAATAAAAAAAAAGTCAATGAAAAAAGAATTCGTACTATACCCTTAATTCAGAAGGATCAGTATGCAACGTTTAAGACTATGTGTCGTAGACGGAAAGGTCGAGCGAGGTCCCCCTCCCGCGGTAAGGCAGCGCACGGTCGGTAACTGTTTATATCGTCGGGAAACCCTGCCGCAAGAGGGCGCCATACATTCAATCGGTAATTCCGTACCAGTCCATCGAACTGCAGTCGGTATTAGCAGTGTTCGGCAACCGCGGCCGTTTCCGATATTTAGCTATCCCGAGTCATGTTTTTTGTAGCGATACGGAATCGATATTCTAGCTGTCTAGCTTGTGCTGTCTGTAAGAGCTGTATAACTCACATACGTGGTATTCAAGCTGTGATGCACTGGTTAATCGGTAGAAAGTAACCTCGAAAAATGTAATTCCTTCACACTGGGATTACTGTGTAACTTTTGAAGTAATGTATTTTTTCTAGCTTACTTAGTTTTTTCTTATTCTCAGAGAAAGTAAAAGGCGAGTGCAATTTCAGTGATCGATGAAGATTAATCGATCGAAGGACGATAGAGTTCGATAGATCAGAAAAATTGCACCATCATTATATGGAATTTCGACCGAAGTGCGGAACTATTTTTCCGAGTGAAACTCTTTATGTACGAGCAAGGCTACAGCACGAACTAGACACACTTTATTGAAAATATTCATGTTACAGCACAATTAACTCTGTACATGAACCAAGCCTTAGTCATTGGTATTTCCTTTGCATTCCAAGTAATGTTGAGGATGTTCAAGATGACAGGATAAACAAGCCTGTAAGTATAAGTGAGCTTATACCTGTCAAAAGGCAAACTTGAAAGGTGGAGAAATGTTCAGCCTTCCTCGCACTAACACGGAAGCCGCACACGAGTCCTCATCTATTTTCGATCGAAATTTGGACGACTGCAGAGTTGGTCAAAATATTCCACACGTCTCTTTTCCATCGGCGGAGTCGCATATTTAGGGGGTGAAACTACCCCAGGAAGTCGAGGGACTTTTTTTTCGATTATAACTCGTGACCGGAGGGAGATAGAATAAAAGGTTCAACGGCGGAGTTATTGCATTCGATGCGCACTATACATTCGTGAAGAGAACGATTAATAAATTCAAATAATTGACCATTATTCATTTTAAAAATAGTTTCTTTTAAACATATTTTCGAAGGTTTCAGTTCGATCAGAATGTGGGTTTGTCAATGTACGAATGATGGAAAAATATAGCTTAGGTATTTTTGGTTTTCTTCATATCTCGCACTTAATGAGGTGTAAACCGCTCTCGGACTTTTTTATAATTTTGTACCAGAATTGGCAATATCATTCATGATACATGACCTCACAAAACTGTATTCATCTCGTTGCGGGATCGGCAAACGTATTCTGAGCTAGCGATAGCCCATACTAAATGTACATTCGGATTATGCCTTCTCATATTATACGAATAAAATGTAGACGCGATAATGTAGATATGATTCTTCATGGGATGAGATTCTGGTGTTTACGACAAAACTTCGATACATTCGAAACAACAATTGATTCCCATATGACCTAAAACATTTTGAGAAATCACAACTTGCTTGTTCCTTTACTGCGATTCGTAAAATTGCCGAGATAGAATGGAAGTTCCGGTCCAGTAAAATAAACGATCCGGCGAAACATGTTTTATTTTAGTTACAGGAGGTCCAGAAAGACGTTTTCTCAAGATGCAGTTTACATATATTTTTAAGTAAAACAAAATTGGACCGGATTGTCGAATTTGAGTGGTCTCGTTTCTATGTAACCGCTCTTATACCACGAAAATTTAAAGAGATCTGTAAACCTTAGCGAAGAAAACTAATTGAGAGTAAGAGAATCTAAATAAACGATATTTTTCCTGGTATGCAAATTCACGTCATAATCAATTGAATGATTAAACGAACTTACCAAGTGAAGTTCGATCATAATTGTATGTAGCGCCTCTTCCAAGATGATCAACTGGTAGTGCCCCTACTTCATACCGATGTCGCCACATTTTTCAGAGTTCTACTGTTTAATCCGAAAAAAGTCGGCCGCACGCCCCTGCTCTCTGAATCTAGTCATTCCTTGAAAGCGTTGTCGTTGTATTAAGGGGATGTCTAATTAAATATTAGAAGGGTATTTTTGGGAGGGTGTTGATCATATCGGAAGAGGCGCTACATACAATTATGATCAAACTTCACTTGGTAAGTTCGTTCAATCATTCAATTGTATTTTGCGCCTCTTCCTCGAGATCAACTGGTAGATGTTCAAAGCTAACAACGGCAACCAATATTATTTATTAATTTAGCGTTACACGTTGTGTATTAATGCTAATATTGTTACTGCGAGTTTGAGATTGCTCGTGCGTAAAAATACTTATCTCCACTTATGTTTAAATGATAGAATTTTGCAAACGTATTGGATCCCGCTGTCCAACCTGCCGGCTTTCTTATTGTCTCTATATCGATGTTGTTTCTTTTGGCTGCAAACGTTGAGGCATGACGTGTGCTGTGCGCTGTAAATTTTTTGGTATTTACGCCGCTATTTTTTAGCGTTAACTTTGCCCATCGACTCAGGGTTTGCGCTGAGATGGCTTTAAATGGTTTTTTGAACGATAGGAAGAGATGTCTTGTGGAGCCTCTTGAGATTTCCGTTCTTTCTAAATAGTTTTGTCAGGCTGATGCCGCACAAAGTTTTTCATCTTCTGCGTAGAAGGGTATGATTAGTATCGGTTGTTGCCGATTACGGCCAGTAGTTTTAATACGATCCGGTATTCTAATCTCGAATGTGCTTTCAAATTTTTGAATATTTTCTACTTTTATTTCAGAGTATGTTTGCATCCTGTGTCCCGTGACGAAGGCTAAAAGGGTGATCAGTTTCATGGACAAATCCTTAAGCGAGAATCCTCATTTTTGGCAGTGATTTGAAATAGTTGAGAACGACCTTTGGTTCCAAAATCGAGTCATATTTCGGTCGCGTCGGTCTCAAGCTACGTACTGCTTTGAAAAACTGATCTGAGGGTGTTGAGCGACCCTTGGGAGGCTCCCGTGTCGAATATTTTTGCGAGGCATTTTAGAATATCCGGCACCGTTGCTTCATATGAAGAAACATTATTCTCGGAGCAATATGTCCACCAGTGTTTTAATGCGCCGTCATATCGTTTAAGCGACGATTCGCCCAATGATGATATCATGATGTCTATTGCTGTTTTTAGTAATTTTCTCCTCTCGAAATGCCTGCTCGAAAGCTTTCCGGCAACCAGGGAAATGTTCTGCCAAATTGCGTGAGGTTCCCTGTTAGGAGATATTATTAAGTTCATATTAGGCTTGAAGATGATAGGCTCCGCAACGAGCATTGCCTCAAATTTGGGGTACCAGGCATGGAGACTAGAGGTAAGGAGTACGCACGGACCGCTCAGAAACGTGCGCGAAAGTGTGGAAAAAGTTGGATGGCTGGGCACCACTGAACTTCAACGCGAACCGAGATGAAGTTAGCGCCGATAAAAGTTAAGCGAATCGTAGAGCTGCGTTCAAGGGTCGCTCACTTCAGTTCGCATAGAGCAGTGGTTCTCCATTTCGGTGCGCGTTGACACTTTTTCCCCGTTTCGGAGAACACATTTCGACCGCGATTTCCACGGTCGTGCGTACTCCTTACCTCTAGTCTCCATGGTACCAGGGTTGGGCTGGCCACTCTGGTACTACCACGATTCCTTGCGCTTCTTCGCGTTCGATTTTTTGCAGTGTGCGTAAAATTAATGAAAAGGGTGGGAAAGCATAGAAGTATTGCTTCCACGGGACTGTAAAAGCGTCCACAGCTATAGGCCCAGGGTCTCTCCGCCACGAAATGTATTTTTTGCATTTCGCGTTTTTCCGACTTGCAAATAAGTCTATCTCGGGTTTTCCGAATTTTTCAATGATCTTTCGAAAACCTGTGTCCGCTAGTTCGAATTCGGTTTCGTGTTCCAATCTTCGGGATTCCTCATCCGCTTCTACGTTAATTTTTGAACTTATATATGACGCAAATATCCATAGGTTTTTGCTTTCGCACCAATCCCAGATACGTCTTGATATTTTGTTTAGGTGAGGGAATTGGATTTCTCCTTCTCGATTAATGTACGAGGTCGCGGTTGTATTGTCCATTCTGAGAAGTATCTGACAGTTTTCCAAATTTTTTGTGAAGCATTTGAGGCCGAAAAAGGCTGCTAAAAGGGAAATAAATAACTCGAGGTAATTTATATGGGACAGACGCTCACTCTCTTTCCCATGTCCACGGGATCTTTCGCCCTTGCAAAATACTCCCCATCCCGATGGTGAGGCGTCCGAAAAAATCTCGAGAGCAAATTTTGAACCTCGAATTGGGTTTATCGAGGACACCATTTTTGATTCCCACCATATGAGGTCAGGCGAAAGAGTTTTCGATACATTCATGTATCCTTCATACTTCCCTCCATTGGCTGCGAGAGCTAAATATTTTTCTCGTTCGAAGGCTTTAGTATGACCCCAGCCGTAATTGATCGCGAAACATGCTGATACTAAGGTTCCAAGGAATTGAGCGAATTTTCGAATATGCACCGTATTTCGAGACTTTAACTGAGCGATTTTTTCCCTAATATTTTCTTTTTTCTCTTTTGTTAATTCGACAATCCAGCGTACGGAATCAAAATGAAATCCTAAAAATTTGCAACGCTGGGACGGCGTGAATTGACTTTTCTTTTCGTTTAAGATGAACCCTAGTTTTTCCAAGAGTTCGCATGTTTCCTTAACATTATCTTGGCACGCGGTGTATGAGTTTCCGAAAAGTAAAAAGTCGTCGAGACATTACACAAATACCCTTGTTTTCGCAGGTGCTAAACTATTGGTTTTATTATTTTCGTAAAAACCAATGGAGCGACGCTTAGACCGAAGGGCAGACATGTAAATTCGAAGTATTGCCTATTGAATTAAAACCGCACATATTTTCTGTGTGCTTTTGCGAGTGGAATCAGATAATACGTCTGAGAGCCGTTTTCCGGTCTTCCATTTTGAAATGTGCCGTTATAATAAAAGCGTTGAGCTCTTTCAAATTTATAATCAGTTCCTTTGAACCGTCGGGTTTCGGTCGTAAAAAAATATTTGAGATAAATTGATTTTTTGTCGGGTTACGTTTAACGATAGCTCCTTTCCTCAGTAGTTCGTATATTAATTTCGATGTCTCTTGTTTTTCAGAGGAGGACCACGTGGGTTCGGCAGGTACTCTGTTTTGTCCGACTGTCGGTAAAAACGGTATCTTATACCTTTTGATCCCTGAAAGAATTTTTCGATCTGATGTTAATTTTTGCCAATTTTTTAAGAAAAATTGTAATCGGCCTGCCAGGATACCTACAGGGTTTACCGTCGCCGGCTCTGAAAGTTGTTGTCCCTGCGTTGATACGGCTTGTGGCGTGAATGGCTCGGCTGCGCTCTCTGAGA
>CAXAQZ010001233.1:52744-83989 GCA_963971145.1 Sussaba pulchella | reverse complement strand
CTAATGAAGGATCGTCTGGTTGAAAATTATTTAAACACTTTAGAAAGGGTTCGGAGTACGGTCACTTACACTTACACTTACACTTACACTTACACTTACACTTACACTTACACTTACACTTACACTTACACTTACACTTACACTTACACTTACACTTACACTTACACTTACACTTACACTTACACTTACACTTACACTTACACTTACACTTACACTTACACTTACACTTACACTTACACTTACACTTACACTTACACTTACACTTACACTTACACTTACACTTACACTTACGCTTACGCTTACACTTACACTTACACTTACACTTACACTTACACTTACACTTACACTTACACTTACACTTACACTTACACTTACACTTACACTTACACTTACACTTACACTAACACTTACACTTACACTTACACTAACACTTACACTTACACTTACACTTACACTTACACTTACACTTACACTTACACTTACACTTACACTTACACTTACACTTACAATTACACTTACACTTACACTTACACTTACACTTACACCTACACTTACACTTACACTTACACTTACACTTACACTTACACTTACACTTACACTTACACTTACACTTACACTTACACTTACACTTACACTTACACTTACACTTACACTTACACTTACACTTACACTTACACTTACACTTACACTTACACTTACACTTACACTTACACTTACACTTACACTTACACTTACACTTACACTTACACTTACACTTACACTTACACTTACACTTACACTTACACTTACACTTACACTTACACTTACACTTACACTTACACTTACACTTACACTTACACTTACACTTACACTTACACTTACACTTACACTTACACTTACACTTACACTTACACTTACACTTACACTTACACTTACACTTACACTTACACTTACACTTACACTTACACTTACACTTACACTTACACTTACACTTACACTTACACTTACACTTACACTTACACTTACACATGGGATGTTAATGACCTTACCTCCTCGTGGTACATCCTGGATAACGCTAAAATAGTCAATTGAAAAATTGTGTTCTAACCTAGAAATTATGAGATTTATCGAAAAAAGTTTCTCACAAAAGTTGTCAGTTTTGACATGACAAAATTTTTGATGCGAAGAAATAAGTATGGTTCCATTTTAAAAAAACATGTTAGTCACCTTAAAACTGCTATTTTGGATTTTCGACCGAAAAAAAAAAAATTTTTGTACGTCCCCTTTCAGGCCCTTCAAGTTTTGTCATACTCAATTTTCGATCGGAGTAGTATTTTTCGAGATAAATTAAATGTAAGATTAAAATTGGACACCCTGTATACAGGGTGTCCCAATAACTATTAGGACCTCAGATATCTCCGAAACTACTAGGTTCACAGAACTATTTGCTGAATCAAAATTGCACAGCACGAAGAGGCCATCCAATGATACCAAAGTGCTTACTCCGACCCCCACCCCCAGCCCAGGGGGTGGGGCAACTTTAAAATCTTAAATGGGAACCTCCATTTTTTATTGCAGATTCGAATTCCCCAAAAAAAATACGTAACTTTTATTTCAAATTTTTTTTTCGATTCGTGATAGATGGCGCTGTAATCGCCAAAAAATCCCCGAAAGTACAGAAAGGCGATAATACTTACACTTTCGGTGGTAAATCAAATTACTACGTTCATAGTAAGTGTTCGAAATGACGACCATTAGTATCAATGCAACATTGAATTCTTTTTTCGATTGATTGACCTGCAAGTTTTACAGCGTCGGAACTTATTGATGCACAGGCTGTAATTATCCTTTGTTGCGTATCTTCACGTGTAGTTTCTACTTCCTTGTAAACGTTATCTTTCAATGTTCCCCATAGAAAGAAGTCTAAAGGCGTTAAGTCTGGGGAAGGAGCTGGCCACGATATTGGACCGCCGCGTCCAATCCAACGATTTCGAAATTTTATTTCTAGTTGCCTTCGTGCAACCAATGAATAATGTGCTGGACATCCATCATGTTGATACCACATGGCTTGTCGTGTAAATAATAATGTATCTTTGATAAAATTACTGTAGGTGTTGCCACTCAAATTTCCATTGATAAAAAAAGGACCAATAATTTTAGCACCTATGATTCCGCACCATACATTCACAGACCATTGCCTCTGGTGTTCAACCTGCCGCAGCCAATGTGAATTTTGCGTTGCCCAGAAATGCATGTTATGCAAATTAACGTTCCCATGATTTGTGAATGTTGCCTCATCAGTAAATAAAACGGTATTAAGAAATGACTCATTGTGTTGAATCTGACGTTGAACCGTTCGACAAAACTCTACGCGATTCATTAAGTCGTTCCCATGCAATTCTTGGTGAAGACTAACATGGTACGGGTGATATTTGTGACGGTGCAAAATGCGGTGTACGTCGGTCCTGGAAATGTCAGATTCTTTTTGAATTTGTCGCAAACTAATGTGTGGATCTCGAAACACACTTGCGAGCACACCGATTTCCATTCCTTCATTCGTTACGCGTTTCTGGCGTACACTACTTCGGACACTTAAGCTACCGGTCTTGCCTAAGTTTCTCACACACATTTTTAAATGTTTGACACGAAGGCTGAGACCGACGCGGATATCGTTCACCATACAAGGTTTTTGCCCTTACAGAATTTTGTTGGCATTCGCCATAAATGAGAAGCATATCGACTTGCTCTTCAAACGGATACATTGTACTCGATTGACCGATTTATCGATACTAATCGTATCATGTTTATTTTATCCTGCAAACTATTTGAAGTGTCCTTGAAACAGTGTTTATTTTTAGTGAAGTAAGCCGTACGTATTATCATCTTTTTGTACTTTCTGTACCTGTCGAAGAAATGTGTACATAAACACACACTACCGTTCTACTGTGTTTACTATGAACGTAGTAATTTGATTTACCACCGAAACTGTAAGTATTATCGCCTTTCTGTACTTTCGGGGGTTTTTTTGCGATTACAGCGCCATCTTTCACGAATCGAAAAAAAATTTAAAATTAAAAGCTACGTATTTTTTTATGGGGAATCCGAATCTGCAATAAAAATGGGGGTTCCCATTTAAGATTTTAAAGATGCACCACCCCCTGGGCTGGGGGTGGGGGTGGGAGTAGGCACTTTAGTATCATTGGATGGCCCCCTTCGTGCTGTGCAATTTTGATTCAGCAAATAGTTCTGTGAACCTAGTAGTTTCGAAGATATCTGAGGTCCTAATAGTTATTGGGACACCCTGTATAGCTGTTCATAGCTGATCGCAACCGAATCAAATCAGTCATTGTAAATTATTTCCAGTAATGAATTACGAAATATAATTAAGGCTTATTTCGTATACATCAAGTTTTCATCGCTCAAAGATTTTTGCGATATAGCAAACTTTTTTCACATCTCGTTTTGTTGCAACGATCATTAAACCGTCATTTGACTGGCACGTAGCAAGACTCCTACCTTAAAGAAAACTATTATCATTACAAGTTTTCAATTGAGTTCCCGACCAAAGTATTTCGAAAACCGTGAATTTCTCAAAAAAATTTGATTATAGAAAAGTTGCCTACTATCTTTTCCATAGCAAATCGAATTCTTCATGAAAAAAAATGCTCTTAATAAAAATGTAAGGTTGAACCAATAATTATAACGTTATTTCAGGAAAAACCTTTATCATTTGTTAAATAGTTGTTTTAAAGGAAGTACATTATTGACGATGATTTAAAAAAAATCGTTTCTAAACATTTGAACAGATAGAGTAGATGGTTATCAAAAAATTTACATGAGAGTTGTTTTGTAGAGAATCAATTTGCCTATAAAATTGCTTCCCGAACTTTTGCTGGAAGATTAGAAGTTCACATGTAATCTTCAAAAAAAAAACTGAACTTTCACATAAAAATGTATTTGTGATAAATCGAAATTATTAATCCCGTAGATAGTCGTGGTCAAAATGTTACATTTAATCGATTTTTTTTTTGGAAGTCGATTAAATGTTAGGTGTACATGAAATATTTGGAAACCTAATATGTATAAAACTTTTTTTATTTTTCGTATTTTCTTTTCCTTCTTCTTTTTAACTCCCGACTGCCCGCAGGGCAGAAGACGGGTGTTATGAGTTTCGTCGAGTCAACATGAAAAATTGCGCTGAAGTATATAGCGAAACGGCTCATTCTCTTCTGACAGATTTTGGCATATAGATCTCTGTGGATCACAGAGATTGTTATAGGATCGTAATATATATGATCGGATGCAAACTCGTAGAGATTTTTAACCCGTAGACACCACACTCCCTTTGAGGTCACGCACTCACCATACTGGTGCAAATTTGCACTTCGACTTTTCAAAACTTTGTATTTCTTCGATGAATGTATGAAATTAATCTTGAAACCAAACTTTTTAGGGGTAAAAGTTCCTTAGTAATCGATTGCAATCATTTGAAAAATTAAAAAATAAAATTTTATGGTCGAAAAATGGCCAAATTGAAGAAAGGAATTATAAAAACCTGTTTTTTTTGTTGTTCAAATGCCATTTGAATGCTAATTAAGATATCGGCATGGTTCTTGCGCTAAATGGAAGATAAAAAGTCATGTTTTAAGGAAAAAAATGATCCAGAATGGTTGTAAGAAATTGAAGATTTTTTCAGCGTGCCTGAAAATGAGGTAATTTTTTAGGGGGAAAAAACGTCTAAGTCGGTATTTTCGAACACATTTTTTAAATTTTACTTGACAAAATGCTTAAATTTTAGACGAAATATTATACTAGTACATAAGTAATATAAAATAGTATGAAAATACTTTAGTTGTCGTTCGCAGCGCATTCGAAGCATGCACCTGACCGATGATCGTCGCAGATTCGTCGCCGGGAGGTATGGCATCTCATGCGCGTGTGCTTCGCGTTGTCTTTGTCGCAAAGTACACACCGAGCACGAGATTCATCTCGAATAATTTCTTGACGCGATCGGTTATCTGTTCTTTCAATCTTAGTAATGATACAAATTGTGGACTCAATGAATCTCACCGATAAGATTTTTTTGCAGTGTTAATTGTGTATTGATTGAAATTTAGAGGTTGTTCAAAATAAATCTTAGGTTTTTTGTAGATTTATTCTGTACAACCTCTGAATTTCAATTAATACAAAATTAACACTGCGAAAAAATCTTATCGATGAGATTCATCGAGTCTACAATATTTATCATTACTCAGATTGAAAGAACAGATAACCTATATCGATCTGAAAAATAAAAATATTTCTCTAAATAGTTGTTCGACAATTAAAATGCTCGTTGACATGACTCTCTTCTACTTGCTGTTTCCAGAACTCAACGGTTGTAACTTCCCCTCCAAATCGCAGCAAAACACAGGTATCTTGATTTTACATTTATGTATAACCGCTTAGTTCGATTAATTTCCAAGTATATACTGTCAGACATCGATGAGGTTCATCGAGTCCTCTTCAGGCGATGGTTAAAGTAGTTTTTCGATAATAAATTTATATTCCTGTACAACCGCTGAGTTCCAATCAATTGGAAATTAACGGTGTCAGATACCTTATCGATGAGGTTCATTGAGTTTTCTTAGATTAAAATAGCTTTCGATAATGAATCTATATTGTAGTATAACCGCTGAGTTCCAATTAATTTCAAATCAACGCTGTCAGACATCTTATCGGTGGGGTTCATTGAGTTTTCCTAGATCAAAACAGTAGTTTGATAATCTTAGATCGATAGAAAAATTTTAAAAAATAAAAAAACGTAATTAATTTAAAAAGAATGAAAAAAAAAATTAAAAATTTTTAAAAACTCCCGACCACAAAAAAAACTCGGACGCGAAAAAAAAAACAAAATTTTAAAAATATATATTATAGAAAGTATGTTATAAAAAAATATTTTTAATAAAATAAATTTCAAAAGGATGAAATAATTCAAGGCATCTTCTTAGTTTTTTCATAGTTTAATTCATGATCGGTCATTTGGGTGAATTCAATATTTTGAATCGTAGTCATTTCTTTACTTTTCGCAATTCAGTCGGGAGACGTCATTAATTAAACATAAAGATGATATGGAATATAAATGTTTGACGATGCGAAAGAAGACTTCTCCCGAATGAATGGAGAAAAGTAAAGAATATTAATAATTACTACGATTCAAAATATTGAATTCACCCAAATGACCGATCATAGATTAAACTATGAACAAACTAAGAAGATGCCTTTAATTATTTCATCCTTTTTAAATTTATTTTATCAAAAAATTTTTTTTATAACATACTTTTTATAATATATATTTTTTAAAGTTTGGTTTTTTTTTCGCGTCCGAGTTTTTTTAAAACTTAGCTAGGGAGTGGCAGCCATGCAGTGTGCTCTCGCTGACGATTATGCCGATCTACAACTACAAGTCTTATGATGATTATCAAGGACGAGCAGAATGCGCTGATATCTGCTCAAGGCTCGATAGAGCCGCGCTCCAAAACTTTACGATGCGCTGATATCTGGTCAAGGCTACATAGAGCCGCGCTCGAAACCTTGACTATGCACTGACATTCCTTCAAGGCTATATGGAGCCGCGCTCAAAAACTCCATGATGAGCTGAAATCTGGTCGAGGCTACATATAAACGCGCTCAAAAACTTCCACGATGGATTGACACCTTGCTAAGGCTGTACTCAGCTGCTTCCGAGAACAATCAGCATGTGCCAATTGTTTTCTGCCCAAGACTTTCTGGACGGGTCAAGACTTACTAAACCTTCTTCTCTCTTCTTCTTCGGAAGTCTTTCTTGTTTTTCTAACTTTGTTGTATTGAGTTTTCAATAGAATTTTGTTCTATCAATTCAAACAGTTCACTCAAATTCGTATTAGTTTTTTTTGACATTATGATATCGATTTAGTCGATGGTCACCTACAGTTCATAAAAAATTAGGACACGATACCTATAGGACTTACAAGGGGAAGGCCTCAAATATGAAACTGACTTTCCAATAAAACTATCATAAATCGATAGTACATTGAAAATTATTAGACACCTGTCCCGGCTTCTTTGTAGGTGGGCCCTAGTCTGATTATTATCAATTTTTCAAAATCACGGTTGCGGCGGCAGATGAACGAGGTGCCAGTCGCGTGCTGAGCTCTCACAAAGCGCCGATGGCGCAGGGCGAAAGTGTAAGTCCAGCAATCATGATGTCGCTGGTTCGGATCCTGGTAACATCATTTTTTTTCAATTCTCATTATTGCAATCGTGCTAACAATTATTTTATGACGCTCCCCCAGTGATTTAATTATTCTTAATAGTTAGATTAATGGAAAATAAAAATCATGCAGACATTTCTTGGATTATTTTCTTACGTAATTGTGATTAATTTTCATTCACACACGCATGTATGATAATCGTTGTAGAAACATTCAATCTATCGTTTGACACATAATTTAATATACCGTCATAACATTCAATATATCATTTGATATATCGTAATAACGTTCAATATATCATTTATTTTATCGTAATAACATTTAAGGTATTACTGGGTGGTTACTCATAAATGTCAAACATTTTTGAAAATTTGAGGAATGATAGTTTTTGATTGAATGCATGAATTATTTCAAATTTTTTCACTTAATGGTTTAGGAGTTATACATTTGTGAATTTAACATGGTCTCTTATGGGAGAACCGCTTCTGCAGACGTTGATGACTGCAAAACGAATGGAACTAAATGTCAGAGAATTCTGAAAATATTATATGATTAAGATTTAGGATCGACAGATCAATTATGCTTACCCTAGCAGATTGAGTGCCTATCAAATCACCATAAAAATGCCTAAGGCATTTTGGTAGGCACTTTTGTTCAAAACGTGCCCGTGAATGCCCATGAATGACTATCATCCGAAATGCCGAAATGTGACGGCATTTTTAGGCACTCTTCGGCATTTTTAGGCACTCAGCGGCATTTTTTTTACCGTTCACCGGTGCTGTTAGGCATTCACCGACATTCTTTTTTCTTAGGCACTTACCGTCACGATTTGAACAAAAATGCCTCCTAAAGTGACCGTGAATGCCTCAAATAACCCCGGCATTTAGCCAGTCACTGATAGGCATTCCAATGGGCATCAATTGGCATTTACTACGGCACCCAAGCTGCTAGGGTAGTTTCAAATTAATCGTCTGAGTTATTGTCGAGAAATTAATAAAAGTAATGTGGAAAATCGCCTGAAACAGTTGAAACATTAGTCCGAAAACGTATATATAGATATAGTGGTGTTGCTCGTTGTAGCGCGTGAAGATGGTTATTTCCGTTGTACAGTCATTGACAAAACGTCAGTCAACCACACGCCAATATCGTCGAATTTGACTTTAATTTTTATTGAAAGTAGATAATTAATATTTCTAAGTGTTAATTTAATATTACTTTAGCTATTTGTAAGCCCAAACATGTACGGCATGATCTAGAATTGCCAATCCACGATTCGCCGGTTTGTAACTCCCGGCTGAAAACGGGAGTATGTGTTTCGTCGTGACCAACGTGAATTGGCGTTTTGTTGGAAATGCTTTACCGGCCAAACGGCTGATTTTCTTCTTACAAACTGATGTACATCGGTGTCGGAAGTCACAGAGAGGGTTTAGCTTCCATAATATTTATGATCAGATCTGAGCTCGCGGAGATATTAAATGTATAAATTGGAACGTTTTTCTCAAATCGCAATTTTGATGGATTCGACTGCATGAATTGCAGACTTCACGGCATCGTCAGCTGTGACAGCGCGTGTGTAAGTGTAGTAGAACGTATCCGTGTGCTTTGCATCAAGGCTCTGGACGATATCGCTGAGTGCGAGAGAGACAGCGCTATTGGTCGATCGTTTAAACCTCGAAACAGAACTTTCAACGGAAATTTTTTTTTTTTTCTCGAGTGATTCAGAGTGAGAATTTTTTATCAATTGAATTCACGTATGAACGATATTTTTTTAAAGAGAGCATTTTCCATTTAACGTTCAATAATGAGTTAGTTATCAGGATTGATCTACTGACGATTTTATCAAGCAATCAAGCACGTAGAATTAATAATTCTGGATACTTGTATTCGGGCGTGAAATTGAGATGTATGTGAATGTGGAGGTTAGGTCGGATGACGTGGTTATGCCCGGTGATATTGTTTTATTTATGGACATTAACTGATTTCATTTACGAACGATATTGTTTAATGAGTTCATTCTTTTTTATTCAACGTATGATAATATTATCAGGATTGTGAAAAACGTGAATATGGATGTTCAGCTGGACCATGTGGTTATGCCCAGTGATATTGTTTACCTCGGTGGAGTTGGCAATTCGAAAGAAAAAAATTGTTGTCGGATTCAATTTTTTACTTTATCCTCCAACCGACAAAACTTTAGACAAAGCGACTTGTCAGAATGCACAATATGTATATTTGTTTTCATTGTTTTTCCCATATGAGTCAGGTCCTTTTCAAAGCAGCATTCATTCAACGTTCACTCGTCGAAGCAGCATTCATTCAACATTCACTCGTCGAAGCAGCATTCGTTCAACGTTTACTCGCTTAAGACATATTCAAAACTTATAATGACTGGGAAAGACCAGCGGAATGCGCTGATATCTGTTCGAGGCTACGTCGAGCCGCACTTGAAAACTATACAATGCGCAGACACTTCGTCTAGGCTAGTTAGAGCCGCGCTTGAAATCTCCATAATGCACTGAGATTTGGTTAAGGCTCTATTATGCGGCCCTCAAGACTCCACGATGGGCTGACAATTTGTCATGGCTACATGGCGCCGCGCTGAACAATCACATGATGCGCTGACATTTCGCTGAGACTGTACTTAACTGCGCCCAAGGACAACCAGCATGTGCCGCAGCTAGTCGATACTTTCAAAGTCTTGTCACATCAAATTTCCATACAGTGCTCACGTTTTACGATATTGAATCGATAAACAATAGTACATTATGACACTAGTAGGAAAAATTGTTTTGTGACGTGGACGTCTGGTTCGAGCTAAATGATTCCAATCATTGGCGGACGTGGAGAGAATTATATCGAATTCCCGAGTCGAAATTTCTAGCCTTCACCCGGCCTCGTTACTGCCAAATCCTTCGATCTTCAAGGTGCCGACGACTGTCCTACCCTCCGTCCAGCCTACTGCTACCCTACTTGCGAAATGAGCCATCGCTTGCGCCGGTTCCTACACCCTCCCCAATTCCGTCTCCACTCTCCGCGACTCCATCTCCACTCCCGCGACTCTGCGCGACCCTCACACAGTCCACCTCGGCCTATTCGCATACTCTCCACCAGCCTGCTTAGCCTACATGACCCCACCACAGTCTACCTTGGCCTATTCGTATACTCTCCAGCAGCCTGCTTAGCCTACGTGACCAGACCCAGCCGCGTCGACGCTCCTCAATCTCTTCTAATCCGGCCACCTTACATAAGCTACGCAAACAGACAGATACCTTGTGTAAAACTTTTGCAGGGTAGGTCAGTAATATTTAATCAATGCCAGTGAAAAACGGCAATTAGTTCGCCCGCTATGATTGAAATTGAAAGTGCCGATGTCCACTTGCCAATTGATATGTAGGATAAAACTATAATAAATAATGCGGCGTATAAGGTGGATAGTTTTGAATGTTTTATCATTTTACATGCAGTAAAAAAAATTGATGTGACGGATGATGCAAACACATCAAGGCAGTGATTTAGAAGAATTCATTCCATACCAAATTAGTGTCATATCTATACTACATTATACTACATATCCTGCTGATATTTTTATATGTTTTTGTTTTAACTGAAAGAAAAATTGATGATTTTTTCCACTTTTTGTCAAACGGTTCAAAATTTATGTATTTTTTCTGGAATAACGGTTTGAATTTGGTGTTTCTTTGTTTAAATCAATAGTTCTTCAAAACGAAAGAGCTACGCTACCATACTTACTTATACGTTCTGGGGATTTACACCGTCAGGACAGACACCCCGACCCTCTTTGCTACTTGACGGTTATACCACGATATTCCAAAATAACTTATTGATAATTTATTGCAAACTTCACTTCTCTAATAATGTTTTCAATCAAATTCTATCAACGAACTTTATTATTTACTGAAAATGTATTTTTCACGGTATATCGAATGTTGGTGGCAACTGGTCCCATCTAAATTACATCCAGGCTGTGTTCGAAACATTTTCATAATTCATCATGTGGATCGTGGAATTGTTTCCACATATTGTGTGAAAACATATACATATTACAATGTTTCGTGCAAAGAAAAAATAGTCAAATTTTCGCTGCGGTCGCGGATCTTGAGGTATCCTGCTTCCTTAGAATCGTGTAGAAAAATAAGCCCGATCGCACGATTTTTACGGGTTCTCCGGAGATACGTTAAAAAAGTAGTAAAATGTTTTTCTCCGGAAACCACCTTAATGCGTATACATACCCATATACTTATACATATACATGGTATACATTTATATATACACATATACATTAGGGTGGTCCTTAAAAAAAAAGTCTCGCTCCCCACCTTCCAAATGATTCTAGACCACAAAAAAGGAATTTTCATATGTTTTTCCGATTTTTAAATTTACCCTCTGCTTTGCCTGAATTCATTTGAAAGTTTTTAAAATCATTTATGTCATATTTCCTATTTTCACGAAAAAGGTCGGGAAAAAAAATCTGAAAAAAATATATATTGCAAAAAACTATAAGGCAAACACACCAAGAAAAGTGGGTATCTGTCCGGCGAACATAACCTAAAAATAAAAATAAAAATCGACATTGATTTTTTTTTAGGTGTCACGCAGCCGGTAAAAGAATCTAGGAAAAATATGTATCGTAAAAAATGATGTTTGAAAGGGCGGAAAAAAATGTGGTGATTGTACGAAAATTTGAAGTTCACGAAAAAAATTTTTGGAAATGATAAAAAAATTTTTTTTAAGGTTATGTCAAAATTTTACGTTCGCTGATTTCTCCAGTAAAGAACCTTAGTGACGTCTATGACATATTCAATTTTCATTCAAATCGGTTGATCCGTGCAATAGTTATTAATTTTTTAATAAATTTCCTAAAATAAGTACCGTGAAATACCCGATATGTTTCATTTTGATTCCTTACTGGTAAGAGAAGATGAAAGCCACTGACAAACGGAAACCTTCAACTTTGAGTTCCAAATTGCATTGATATCGGAAATATCACATAATTTTTTTTTCAATTTTCAAATTGAAGATCCAATTAAGAAAATGCTGTAAAACTTTTCAACGGGATACGGGCATATGAACATTTCATATGTCATAGACATCACTGAGAGTTTTAGGGTTCCGTAGAAATCTAGGAACCCTTATGATTTCGCCAAGTCCGTCCATCTGTCTGTCTGTATGTCACAGTCCTCCCAGCCTTTCAGTTATGTACCGATTGAGATTGAATTTGGTACACAGATGAAGATCGTCGACCTAAAAACAAAAAAAAATATTTTCGGGAGAAAATTTTTTTTTACAATTCTCACGCACTTTAAAACGTGTACTCGACATCTTGTTTGCTTGCGCCATTGAGTGTGGTGTCCTTAGATAGGTCTCCTCAAATTCAACAAATAACGTTTTGAGACTTTTTCATTTTAACCCTTCGCTTACGAGATATTAGCTTTCAAAGTCGTTATCAGAGTGTCCTCCCCTCTAACTTTTAAACTGTCGATGCGAAAAATCTGAAAAAATTTCAGAATGTACCTTTTACGCTACGGAACCCTATCATCTGCATGCCCAACACGCTACTTGACTACTTTTTTAGTAAAAAAAAGTTGGAAAAATCGGTGATCCTGAAATTTTGACTTGACCTTGAAAAAAATGTTTCCTTTCTTGCAAAAACTTTTTCCGCTAACTTCAAATTTGTGTACAATCGCGAAAGTTTTTTCGTTACCTTCTGACATCATTTTTCATGACAGATATTTGTTTTAGATTTTTTTACCGGTTGCGTGACACCTAAAAAAAATTCAATGTCGATTTTTCTTTAGCTTATGTTTGCCGAACAGCTGCCAACATTTTTTGTTGTTTTTGTAGTATAGTTTTTTATAATATACATTTTTTTCAGATTTTTTGCCGCCATCGTTTTCGTATTAAGCTTGGAAATATGATATAAATTATTTTTAAAACTTTCAAATGAATTCAGGCAAAGCAGAGGGTGAATTTAAAAATCGCAAAAAAATATGAAAATTCATTTTTCATGGTTTAGAATCATTTGGAAGGTGGGGAGTGAGACTTTTTTTTTTAAGGCCAAATAAGGACCACCCTAATATACATATCCATAACACGACCTGCCTATTGCGATGACTGAGTGATAGAATAAAAATTCTTGTGACCGCCATCTTAGATGAACGTATTATGGATCAAAAGTATCAAAAGTAGACCCAGTTACGAATGTCAGAATAGCGTAGTGGTTAGCGAGGTAGGTAGATAGATTATGTAGGTAGGCAGGTTCCGTAGGTCATCAGTTCAAACCCCGCAACGACGATTCTACGGAGAGAATATAACGAATTCTTGGGCGATTTTTTTTTTTTTTCATGTCAATTTATTCTATTAATTTCACTTTGTGTAAAAATGTATATCCTTTAATTTATTATTTGTTATAATTAATATATAATCGATTTCCCTATTTGTTATTCATTCGTCAGCTTCTAATATCTATATGCCAGGCTGGCCAGGCTAGCGGCGCGGCTGTAGGGAGGCTGGCCGAGGCTGGTGAGTGGAGTATGTGTTACCCTCCAAACGCCTAATCAAGCCTAAATGTTCACTTTCTGCCATTTGTGGAGTGAAAGTAGGCTGTAGCTTCTATACAATTTTGCCGCGCCCTACCCTCCGTCACTATCGTCCACTCCACAGACGAAGCGTCGGAATTCGAGATGAACTAGGCTGAGGGTAGGAGTGAAAATTTCGACTCGGGATTATCTTCAAAATGTATGAAATAAAATAAATTTAAAAAATTTAAAAAACTCCTGGCTGGAGTAAAAATTGAACACAAAAAAAATTAGAACGAAAAAAAGGAATCTGATAGAAAGCATGAGTAAAACTCATGAATCTAAAAAGAATACAACAGATTAATAAATTTAAAATGGACAAAACAAATTAGTGAAATTAAAAGATTGAAATAAATAAATAAATTCAAAAAGGATGAAATAATTCAAGAAGTCATCTTAGTTTATTCATAGTTTGAATTATGATCGTTTGTTTGTATGAGTTCAATTTTTTGAATCGTGGTAATTTTCTCACTGCCCTCAATTCAGTCGGGAGACGTCATTCATTAAACATAAATATGATATAGAATATAGATGTTTGACAGTGCAAAGAAGACGCCATTAATTGAACATGAAGACGATCTGGATTTAGATGTTCGACGATACGAAAGAAAACGTCCCCCGACTGAATTGAGGGCAGTGAGAAAATTACCACGATTCAAAAAATTGAACTCATACAAACGAACGATCATAATTCAAACTATGAATAAACTAAGATGACTTCTTGAATTATTTCATCCTTTTTGAATTTATTTATTTATTTCATTCTTTTAATTTCACTAATTTGTTTTGTCCATTTTAAATTTATTAATTTGTTGTATTCTTTTTAGATTCATGAATTTTATTCATGCTTTCTATAAGATTAATTTTTTTCGTTCTAATTTTTTTTGTGTTCGATTTTTACTCCAGCCGGGAGTTTTAAAAATTTTTTTAATTTATTTCATGGACTAACTTTTTTCCCGATGATCCGTCCAGTAAGACCTTTACAAATCGTGATTTATTTTCATTTGCATATTCGTGGGTGATAGTCATCGTACAAACATTTAAAGCACAACGTTTTCCTACAACAAGCGCATTTTTTAAATGCAACCCCATTGCAATTGCAGCTTTCTCGGGTAAGCGTTAGCGGGAAGCAAGCTTCATTCACGTGAGTAGAAGCAATTTTGTCCGGCAACAATTTTGACGCACACCAAGCGTATTTAACCATATCGTTGAATATCGAAGCGCTCAATTGGTAGTGGATGATCGAATGCATTTTTATTGCATCCTCGCGAGAATTCATTTCTTGTTTTTCTTTTAATAAATCTGATGCATTTTGCAATTTTTTAATTATGCTGTTCATTTGTCGGTAAAAATATACGTCGCAGGCCTGACATAAAGGCGTATATTTCGGAGGAATGACTTTAACGGTGCACGTTACTTCGTCTGATTCATCGGTAAATACGTCATCGTAAATGACCAAATCTGCATGTCCTCCCCACGAATCGAGAAGTAACAGGAATTTGTTGTCACGAACGTAGGGCTTGAGGACTTTCTCAAGATAGTCGATAAGCAGCTCTTTTGTTAGCTTTCCCGATTTTGAGCATGTAACAATGACCTTTCCGAATTCTTCCGACAATTGTTCCACGCTTTTCGTGACCCGGGGGCCAAATTTATTTGCTGCTTCTTGTGTGGATATAAAAACGTGAGGCAAAAGAGTTCCGGCTGCAGTCAAACTGTATTGCACGGTGTAGGAATGCGTTATCTTGTTCAAATTTCGCTTCTGCGCATCGACAGTTTTGGAAGCTTGGAAATCAAGAGAACGATCCATAACCATTTCGTATTGGCAATTCGCTTGTTCATCATGACCTCTTTACTGACGAATCAGACGGAGCTCGTTGTGTTTTAAATGTTTCTACGATGACTATTAATCACGAGTATGTGAATAAAAATAAATCTCGATTACGTACGAAAATAATCCATAAAGTGTCTACATGATATTCATTTTCCATTAATCTAACTATTAACAAAAAAATTTAATCACCGGGGGAGCGTCATAAAATAATTGTTAGCACGATTGCAATAGTAAAAATTAAAAAAAAAAGGAAATTACCAGGATCCGAACAAGCGACATCATGATTGCTGGACTTACCCTTTCGCCCTGCGCCATCGGCACTTGGTGATAGCTCAGCACGCAACTGGCACCTCGTTCATCTGCCGCCGCAACCGTGATTTTAAAAAATTAATAATAATTGACCTAGGGCCCACCTACAAGAAGCTGGGACAGGTGTCTAATAATTTTCAATGTACTATCGATTTATGATAGTTTTATTGAAAAGTCAGTTTCATGGTTGAGGCCTTCCCCTTGTTAACCCTTAAATGCGCAATATTTTGTTTACAGTTTCTATATATCAATTACTACTAAGAAAAGAGTGTATATTAAGGATAAAATAATAAAAAAAAAATTTTTAAATTAAAAAAAAATTATTAAGAATTATTTAAAAACATCTGCGTCGTATGAATGGCGCTCACTGTAACAAAATACATGTGAGCGGTTGGTTGACTTTGGCCTACAATGCTCAAAAAGCATTCAAATGTAAAAATAGAGCCAGAAAATATATGTTGCCAAACGGCAACACGGGGCATTTAAGGGTTAATCTATAGTAAGACTAAAAATAGTTTTTCGTGGTAGGTATCTTTGTGCTTGTCGATAGAATTCACATTTCTTGCGCGGTCTTTATACAATAAAAACTTGAAAAATCATATAATCTTGTTATTTTATTATTCCAGATTATAATAGAATTTAATTAAAAAATTTTCAAAAACTCCCAGCTGAAAAATACTCGAGCGCAAAAAACACGAGAACGCAAAAAAATGTATGCTATGAAAAGGATGAGAAAACTCCGCTATTGTCTTAGTTTATTAATAGTTTGTATTATTGAATTAAAAATTTTAACAGGATTAAATAATTCTCGATATCATCTTAGTTTAGTAATAGTTTGAATTATGACCGTTCATGTTTATGAATTCTTCATGATTCTCATGAAGCCTTCGATTCTGTCGGAAGACGTCCTCTACTATGTCCCCGAATATTCGTATTTTATATTATCACACGGTTCAAATAATGACGTCTCCCGACTTTCATTTTTCAATTGTTAATAAATAATTGTTACACTGGCGCAACATAATTTTAAATATCTTCATCGTATAGAGCGTACAAAAAACACACCTGTGGTTTTTCCTTTTATCACTAACCATTGCTGAGATATATCGATTCGAATGACCGAATACGGCCAATGGTTGAAAAACTTCATTTGACTGTATCTTAAAAGAGGGTCCTCAAAATGAAAAACCGCGGATGACGGGTCTCTTTATTTTCAACATTCATTCATGTAAGGAGCTGGGAGGCAAAAATGTTGACCTTAGGGTTAAAGCTGTCTGAGTTGACGTGGAATACCCCACATACGTATGAATGTATTTATGTGAGGATGTCGCACGGGAAAAAAGTCGTTTCGGTAGGCCTTACAAGGGGACCACATGGGCATCGGATTTTTGTAATTTTTCATACTCATTGTACGTAAAGTTAAGACCCCAGATATGAATATGCCGGAGCAGTTCGATGCCATATTCAGAAGTTTTCGAGAAAATCGAGTTGAAGTTTTGCGAGCAGCTTATGAGGACTAACAAAAAGACATTTTCCAACTGGCCACGTAGCCGAGCGGGCAGCCAGCAATACCAGTAATCGGAAGGTCCCCGGTTCGATCCTTACCGTGAGAAATTTTTTTTTCTCATTTTTTTTATTTTTATTTCGAAGACCTACGTATTTTAAATATAACATTCATCAAATACATGCTAGTTAACATATTATCATTGATGAATTATCATTTTTTATGAAAATTGCACGTGAGTTAATACAATTATTTAAAATAAATTAAAATAAAATTACAAATAAAGTTTTAGGAACGAAAATAAAAAAAACCTCGGGTAGAAAATAAAATGCTTTTTATTTAAAGTTATCAAAGTTGTATTCATTTTTTAAACAACGGGTCTAGTATCGCACGAGCCAAAGTGATAAGCGTCGTAAAAACACGGAAAACAATAATTTTCACGGCATCTAGCACACCGTACGAATGCTACGTTTTTACAGGTGCAATGTTTTTTTCAAAATATCAATAGGACAACTGATGGTCTACGATTGAATGAATTTTTATACAATCCTCTCGATCGTTGATTTCGCGGCCTTTTTCGATCAGGTAGGCGCAGTTTTGGAGACGCTTGATGAAATTTTTTACTTGACGGTAAACATTGACATCGCATGGCTGTACTAACGGGGTACATTTTGGTGGAATAACTTACACGGTGCAAGTCGGCACACGCTTATCATCTCAAAAAACTTGGTAATTATTTACTTTCACAGCTTTTCCGAATTTTTGAGTTTTTCAAAATTTTTTTTTTCGAGGATGTTTGTTTGGTCCTCCAAATCAAGAATCAGGTGGGGGAGGTCGGAAAATGTTATGGGAAATATTTTTTTTTTTACATTTTTTCGAAAAATTTTTTTTTTTTTTTTTGTGTGTGTGTAAGTGCAATCATGCACTTACACACATACAGTGCAATCACACATATAGTGCGTCGGTTGTTCGTAATTGTCTGAAGATAAATTTCTTAACGCCATATATCGACTATGGCGATTGCGTTGCGGAATGAAAACAAACATCTTTAGCATTGAAAAATGTCAACACTGCTTTGTCCTTGCCTTCCGTACTACGGAGTCCGCAAGAATTTCACGGTTTCGGTAATTCGTCCGAGTACAATCGTTTAATAATTTTCTTAACGATGTATACGGATCTATGAATAAACGTCCCATGCAAAAATGGCCGGACAAAAATGGCCGCCGAAAAAATGGCCGACCGAAAAAATGGCCGATGGAAAAAAAGGCCGACGGGAAAAATGGCCGATAGAAAAAAAAGCCGATGGAATAAAGTTGGAAATTTAAGAATTTTTCGTTTGTTATCAGTTATTTATTCATTTAGGTTTTTGGGTACTTCGGGGATTCAGGGTTACTGTTAGTTTTTTTATTCATTTTTGGGTACTCGGGGGCTTAGGGTTATAGTTATTCTTTTTATTTATTAGTTTTTTTTATTCATTTTTGGGTACTCGAGGATTTAGGGTTATTGTTAGTTTTTTTATTCATTCTGAGCACTCGGGGATTTAGGGTTATTATTAGTTTTTTTATTTATTTTTGGGTACTTGGGGATTCAGGGTTATTGTTAGTTTTTTTTTATTGATTTTTGGTTACTCGGGGATTTAGGGTTATTGTTAGGTTTTTTATTTATTTTTGGGTACTTCGGGGATTCAGGGTTATTTGTTATTCATTAAGGTACGCACGCGCACCCACGCGCCCGCGTGCCCGCGTATGTGTGTGTGTGCACTAACTTGTGCACACACACACATACTGATGTATATGATACGGGGAAGCAATTCCAGAACACCCTCCCCCCTCCCAAAAAAAAAAAAATTCTGAAAATTGTTTAAAAAAAATATTTCCGATAACATTTTCTGACCTCCTCCACCTGATTCTTCATCTACATGACCAAACAAACATCCTCGAAAAAGAAAATTTTGAAAAACTCCAAATTTCGGAAAAGCCGTGAAAGTAAATAATTACCAAAAACTTCATTGTACATCACGGGATTGGTTTGTCCACCCCAAGAATCAATGAACAAAAGAAACTTTTCTTTTTTTACGTATGATTTCTTAGCGTTGATTAAAAAAGTAAAGAGGAGTGCTCTAATATTATTTTTCCGCTGCACCAACGTGCAATTTTCATAAAAAATGATAATTTGGTCATGATAATATGTTAATTAGCATATATTTGATGAATCTTATATTTAAAATACGTAGGTATTCGAAATGAAGAATAAAAAAAAATGAGAAAAAAAAATTTCCCACGGTAAGGATCGAACCGGGGACCTTCCGATGACTGGTTTTGCTCGCTCCCCGCTCGGCTACTCGGCCAGTTGGAAAAAGTCTTTTCGTTAGTCCTCATGAGCTGCTCGCAAAACTTCAAAGTCGATTTTCTCGAAAACTTCTGAATATGGCATCGAACTGCTTCGGCATATTTATATTTGGGGTCTCAACTTCACGTACGATGAGTATAAAAAATTACAAAAATCCGATGCCCATGTGGTCCCCTTGTTAGATTTGAAGTATGTGTGTGAATAATAATAATCGTTATTTTCGATTATTCAAGCGGGAATATTATAAGGTTCATTTAATGGTTCACATGTTTACTTGGTCTAATACTACTACAACTGTTAATATTATTATTATTAAATTATTACTGCATTTATTAATAATTTATAATTATTTATCGAAGAATGTCATCATTATGATCATAAAAGTTGTAGTAGTATTCAACCCTTTGAAGATATAAATCAGAATAAATATTAGAATATCTCCCCCTGAAGAGAAATATGAGGCATTCCACATCAACTCGACCACTTCGAAACCTTAATATCTTGAATTTTTTGCAATCAACATATGTTATAGTACTCTTTAAAACAAAAATATTGATATGTATTAATTTATGGTGGCAATGATAGGGGTGAAATGACAGTAAAATGCAATTTTTGCTTGTTTTTTCTTGCTGAGTTTATTACATGGAAATAGTGGGTCGGAGCGAAAAATTGCTTAGAATCAATTTTGTGGTGTTTGTTGCAAGGATAACGAAAAAAATGTTAGAAGGCAAGGTATTACATTTTTAATGGAAAAAAATCTATTTCAACAATATAAATCGATTTTTGGACGATTATGACATTTTTAAAAAATTTGAAATATTTTTTTTCTGGATTCCTTGAATTTTTTCCAGAAGAAATACGTCTCTTTCCAGATGGAGAAATCCGATTTAAAGGCTCAGCAAAAAAAAAGAAAATTTTGAAAAAAAAAAGTTTATGCAAAATTTGAGATAAAAACGTGATAAAATGCGAGTATATTTCTCAATATTTATTTACAAAATATTCGCACCTTCAAACGATATAATAAGTCGTTAAAGATTCAAATATTTCAAATCAGAAATTTCTTCTGATTTTTTCCATGGTTGAATGTATTTTTCTTCGAGGCTGTCTTCCGCGACAGAAAATGTAGACTGCGTAGACTGTGTATTCTCGGGATGCCATAGGAAAAACCATGCGTTTATCCCTACATCACAAGATTATATGCTGGTGAAGAAATTCCCTTTTGCTGAAGAAGCCGTGAATTTCAAAACGAAAAAAGAATCTGGCAAAGGGAAAAATTAAAATAGCGTGCCTAGCGGCCCGAATCAGAACTCAACCATCGTGACCTGTGTATTCTCGGAATACATAGTCTATACAGTCTAAATTTTCTGTCGCGGAAGACAGCCTCGAGGAAAAATACATTCGACCATGGAAAAAATCAGAAGAAATTTCTGATTTGACATATTTGAATCTTTAACGACTTATTATATCGCTTGAAGGTGCGAATATTTTGTAAATAAATATTGAGAAATATACTCGCAATATATAACCTTTTTATTTCGAGTTTTGCATAAATTTTTTTCCCCAAGTTTTCTTTTTTTTTTTGCTGAGCCTTAAAATTGAATTTCTTCAGAAAGAGACGTATTCCTTCTGGAAAAAGTTCGAGGAATCCAAAAAAAAAATTTTTTAATTTTTAAAAAATGTCATAATCGTCCGAAAATCGATTTATATTTTTCAAATGGGTTTTTTTTCCATGAAATATGTAAAATCTCGCCTTCTAACATTTTTTTTCGTTATCCTTGCAACAAACACCAAAAAATTGATTCTAAGCAATTTTTCGCTCTGACCCACTATTTCCATGTAATAAAATCAGCAAGAAAAAACAAGCGAAAATTGCATTTTCCTGTAATTTCACCTCTATCAATGCTACCATAAATTAATACATATCAATATTTTTGTTTTAAAGCGTACCACAACATACGTTGATTGCAAACAAATTCGAGATATTAAGGTCTCGAAGTGGTCGAGTTGATGTGGAATGCCTCATATATATCATACACTACCGTCCAAAAGTATGGAAACACTCGCTCCGATGTCGAGCCACACAAAAAGTTCTATCCTTCTCTGAAAAATGATGATATCCCAATTTTTCAAGCGGGGTTTCAAAGAGGACATAAAAATCTTCATTTGGCGTTTTTAAAAAAATTTTTACGATTTTTTGGAGCCCGGTACGCACTTTGAAAGTTGATCGTTTTTTGGCTTTTTTGGGGGGGTTGAAATTTTAGCGCACGACTTGTACCGAATTTTTTTCACTTTTTTTTTAGCGGAAACTTAAGGCGGACAGTAAAAGCTTCAATTTACTTTTTTTTAAAGTTTCATATGTTTTTTTTTCGCTTAACTGTTGAACTTTTTGCAAAAAATGACTATATTTATAAAATGTTGCCTAATTCTGAAACTGTTAAGTTTTCGTAAAATCACCAAGAGGGTAAAAAGATGCATACAATCATTGTAGATGCACCTAATTTTTTTCAGAATTAATAGAAGAAAAAAAAATTGTTTTCAAGAGGCGACGAAATTTGTTTATATTTTCAAAAATCCGTTCTCTTACCTGTTCTACACGGTTTTTTCATCGAAAAAACCGCCTCTCGCTCGGATCACAGCTTCAACCCGTCGTGGCATCCGTTCGATCAATTTATCCATGTGACTCTGCTAAGCAATTACAGCTCCACGCTTATCAAGATCGATTTCTTTTTTTCGTGACATTTTTCAACAAAATAGATAATAAAATATTCGCAAAAATCTATAAATTGTTTTCACGCATTCACTTCGAAACGTTAGCACAACTGGATAACTCTATCGACACTGTTCTTTGTCGTCCTACAATGTCATGATCGACGTGTCCAAGATCGACGTTCAAAACAAATGTAAACACAAACGATGTGTTTTCTATTTCTTGGCAAAACTAGCTGTCTCTCTCCACTCCTCATCGGTTTACATTTTTGTAGGACGACAATGGACATTGTCGATAGAGTTATTCAGTTGTGCTGACGTTTCGAACCTGAATGCGTGAAAAAAAATTATCGACTTTCGCGAATATTTTATTATCTGTTTCGTTCAAAAATGGCACGAAAAAAAGAAATCGATCTCGATAAGCGTGAAGCTGTAATTGCTCTGTATGAACAGGGTTTTTCGTACCGGAAAATTGCACGAGAATTAAAAATTTCGGTCAAAGGAGTGCACACGACCATTGAAAGACACAAAGTGACCGGTAGAAACGTGAATCGTAATTGCTCGGGTCGGCCCCGGAAAACAACAAAAAGTGACGATCGACAGATTGTGATGACCAGCAAAAAAAATCGACGATTAGCAGCGGCTGAAATCCAAGCTTCGTTCAATAAATCGCACGAAAATCAAGTTTCCGTCACAACAGTGAAGCGTCGTTTGCTTAATGCTGGCTTAAGAGGCTGCGTTGCGGTGAAAAAACCCTTGCTGCGTCCTGCCAATAAAAAAAAAAGGTTTCGGTGGGCCCTCGAACATCGAGGTTGGACGATTGAACAGTGGCGAAACGTTTTGTGGACGGACGAATCCAAATTTTTAATTTTTGGATCACGTCGAAGAACTTTTGTTCGAAAGAGTACCGAGGAAAAAATGGCACCCCAGTGCTTGGTGCCCACCGTTAAACACGGAGGTGGTTCCGTTATGTTGTGGGGGTGTTTTTCGGGCCATGGAACCGGAGGTTTGATAAAAATCGAAGGGATAATGAAGAAAGAACAATATAAGCAAATTCTTATCCAGCACGCGATTCCATCGGGTTCAAGAACGATCGGTCGTGGCTTCGTTATGCAGCAAGATAACGATCCGAAGCATAGCTCTCACCTCTGCCGAGGATACCTGAACAATAAGGAAGCCAAAAACGTCATTGTCAACATGGTGTGGCCACCCCAATCGCCAGATTTAAATCCGATCGAGCTCCTGTGGGACGAGCCGGATCGAAAAATACGGAAAACTTGTCCCACATCTTCTAGCGATTTGTGAGAAAAACTGAGAGAAGCTTGGGCCACCTTGAAGCAGAGTCACATGGATAAATTGATCGAACGGATGCCACGACTGGTTAAAGCTGTGATCCGAGCGAGGGGCGGTTTTTTCGATGAAAAAACCGTGTAGAACAGGTAAGAGAACGGATTTTTGAAAATATAAACAAATTTCGTCGCCTCTTGAAAACAATTTTTTTTTCTTCTATTGATTCAGAAAAAAATTAAGTGCATCTACAATGATTGTATGCATCTTTTTACCCTCCTGGTGATTTTACGAAACCTCAACAGTTTCAGAATTAGGCAACATTTTATAAATATAGTCATTTTTTGCAAAAAGTTCAACAGTTATGCGAGAAAAAATCATATGAAACTTTAAAAAAAAGTAAATTGAAGCTTTTACTGTCCGCCTTAAGTTTCCGCTGGAAAAAAAAGTGAAAAAAATTCCCTACAAGTCGTGCGCTAAAATTTCAACCCCCCCAAAAAAGCCAAAAAACGATTAACTTTTAAAGTGCGTACCAGGCTCAAAAAAAATCGTAAAAATTTTTTCAAAAACGGCAAATGAAGATTTATATGTCTTCTTTGGAACGCCGCTTAGAAAATTGGGATGACGTCATTTTTCAGAGAAGGATGGAACTTTTTGTGTGGCTCGACATCGGAGCGAGTGTTTCCATACTTTTGGAAGGTAGTGTATATCATCTACAGAGATTAAACTATCGTTCAAGCCTGGGCACAGACAGCCAGGAAAAAATTAGTTGTTTTTCTTTTGACATACATATGGGCCATTCCAAACCAAACCGTGGGGTCATTTCCCTCGGGTCCGCCGATTGTTGCATAATTTTATTTTTGACTTTGTTCCGACTCAAAATAGACCCTATTTTTTTTTCAGAATTTTTGCACCACTCTTTAAGGTGATGGGCGCCGATTGTTGCATAAACTTGCATATAGTTATTTGCATAGAAAGAAATTATGTAATTTGCATACGATTTTTTTTAAACTTTGTTCTGACTACAAACAGACCCTAATTTTTTTTCACAATTTTCCCATCACTCCTTAAGGTGATGCGCGCGCATCGAAGTTGCAAAGATAAGAGTAAGCCGACAAAACGGCCATTTTTAAAAATTTGATTTTTTTTCTACAAATGCTATGTTATAAAATAATAGTTTTTTTTCTAATTTGGGAGTGGGACGCAGCTTGCTTGTATTAAAAAAAAAACTTTTTTTTTTCAAATCTTTAAAATCGTAAAAATTTCTAATTATAAAAATCATTACACATGTGAAAAAAAAAATCAAAAATATAACGTGTCTCAAAAAATGTTGATATTTTGCATATTTCGTATCTCGATTTTTCACTTTGCTGTGCTCAGAGACGGTCACGTGCTCTCCCCTCACGAAATATGAAAAATATCAACATTTTTCAAGATATGTTTTATTTTTGTTTTTTTTTTCACACGTGTAATGATTTTTATAATTAGAAATTTTTACGATTTTAAAGATTTGAAAAACAAAGAAAGTATTTTTTTAAATACAAGCAAGCTGCGTCCCACTCCCAAATTAGAAAAAAAACTAATATTTTATAACATAGCATTTGTAGAAAAAAAATCAAATTTTTAAAAATGGCCGTTTTGTTGGTTTACTCTTATCTTTGCAACTTCGATGCGCGCGCATCACCTTAGTGATGGGAAAATTGTGAAAAAAAATTAGGGTCTGTTTGTAGTCAGAACAAGGTTTAAAAAAAAATCGTATGCAAATTATATAATTTCTTTCTATGCAAATAACTATATGCAAGTTTATGCAACAATCGGCGCCCATCACCTTAAAGAGTGGTGCAAAAATTCTGAAAAAAAATTAGGGTCTATTTTGAGTCGGAACAAAGTCAAAAATGAAATTATGCAACAATCGGCGGATCCGAGGGAAATGACCCCACGGTTTGGTTTGGAATGCCCCATATATACATTAGGGTAGTTCTTAATCGAGTGATGTCGGAATTACCGTGGTTTCCGCCTACAAAAGTAATCAACATAAATAGAAAAAAAATTGGGTGCAATCGGGAATTTGTCCGATAAGCCTAACCCACGGCGAGATGCAATCGAATTTTATAGGGGAAAATGCATTCATTTGGCATTTTGTTGGGGACATTTTTTGTTACTTCAGAACTGTGCATGATAAACAATCTCCTTTAACAGTATTGTAGGAAATTTGATGTTCTACAAAAAAAGTCTCGTGTAAACTTTTCGTGATCCCAGTTCTTACATTGTGATGAATGTGAAGCATCTATGCTTCACTTTTCCCAGTTCTGACATTGGGATTAATGTTTACAACAACAAGAAAAAAAGATGATGTTAGGACAGAAAATTATTTATTTAAACATTGCATTTTTTAAACGAGTGATTATAGAGCGTAGCTTTCGAACGAGATCAATGGAGTTCCATCGACGTTACCGATGAACTATGCCCCAATAAGCGCCAAAACATTAATATTATTATTGTCGATGTTCGTTTATCTAATAATTTGAGAGAAACAATTCGGGAGAGCATGATTTTCGATAATAATTGATTTTTCTGAAAAAACTGAAAAAAATATTATTAATAAATCTGAATCTAAAAAAAAACGTGTCTATTGTGCACACTTCAGAGTATTTACTGGAACTTTTAGAGATAAATAAAAAGTGTCATACCGACCGAAAAAAATTATTTTCGTATATTTTTTATGAAAATGGTCATTTTTTAGACTCGAAAAATTCAGAAAAAAAAAATTTCACAAAGTTTATGTAAAAATGCAACTTTTTTGTGTGAAATATTCTTCTGCTGCATCGTATGCTTTTAATATATAACGGTACTTAGAAGATTTTGAAAATTTTTAAAACTAAAAAAAATGCGATACAAAAATTTAGAAAAAATCTACACCACTCTCTTTCATGAAATTAAAAAATTTGACGAGATTTTAATTTTTTTGATAATGGACATTTTTTTGACCTTTCAAAACCACATGGAATATCTCATATATTGACGTAACGACGCGCAGGTTCAGGTCCACGCGTTAATTTCTGGGGCTGGAGCTTGAAATACATAATACCATGCATTAACACACTAAAACAATTGTTTATTCAAAATCGAAGGCAATTATGCAGAAAGTGGACGCCACACCGATTTCGCTGGAATTACAGTATGTTATAGAGAACACTTTTCTCAGTAATTTCTTATGTATATGTTGGGCGCGGAAACCAAGTCTCCGTATGGTTCTGCGGGGTTGAAAGTTTCTTACATGACTATTCGGGTTGCTTGGGTTATTTAGGTTATTTATGTTATTGAGGTTATTTATTTATTTTGGTTATTCGGATAATCGGAAATTGTACACGTAGCGTTTGTAACCCGAAACGTGTATAATTTCCGATTACCCGAATAACCTAGATAGATGAATAACCTGAATGAATGTATGAAAAAAATGATAATGATTGAAAATGCAATAAAAGAAACTGAAATTTCATCGAAAATTTTTTTATTTTTCAACAATCTTGAAACACGATGAAAAATGGTTTCCCTGCCCTGCATCCACATACAAAGTTGATTAAAAACACTGCCGGAATGACACACTTCGGTGTCGCGTCCACTTTCTGCATAATTACCGAAATGAATTCCATGTGTATGCATGAATTATGTCACATTAATTCATACAGTGAGTTATTCGGTCCGAAAAAAATTGGCGTACAGGGAGTATACTGTATTAACAAAAAATACTGGATACATTGGTACGAGCTGGAAATACGAGAAGGGTTATTGTTAGTGTGGGTAGGAGGGGTGGTGTAGACCAAGGGCGACAGTCGTCCTGTCCCCAGGACTGTAGTCACGAGTCCCAGATTATCCACACGTGATCGGAACGGATTCAGGGGCGACAGTCATCCCGTCCCCAGGACAGTCGTCACGAGTCCCAGATCCGCAAGGTTATTTTTTTAGGAGGGGTAGAGAGATTTTTTGTTTGGGTGAGGAAAGGAGTAGATGGGCGCGGAAAACCAGGAACGACATTTGTCCCGTCCCCAGTACAGTCGTCACAAGTTCCAGATTCACCACGAATGATTGGAACGGATCCAGGGGTGACAGTCGTCCCGTCCCCAGAGCAGTCGTCACGAGTCCCAGATCCGCAAGGTTGTATTAGTAGGAGGGGAGAAAAAAATTAATTCAGCGTGACAAAATTTCCGTTCCTCAAGTTTTGCCGAGCTTCCTACTTTCGTAAGAAGTTAATTGTTTAATGATTTATTGTTGCTTCGAGGGCTGAGTCGCCTTCTGATGCCGTTGTTTAAAAGTATTTCAGGATCTTGTTAGCGACGTGATTCTGTCGACTAAAGACTTTGCTTCAGTCGAATTTGCATTTTGTTTTATTTTATTTTATTTTATTGGTTAGTGTGCAGGCTTTTCCGAGTTTTCACGTTTTTCGAAATTTTCTTTTACGAGGATGTTTAGATTGTCCTCTAGATGGAGAATCAGGTGGGGGAGGTAAGAAAATGTTTTCGGAAATATTCTTTTTACGTTTTATTCGAAATTGAAGAGAGAATGTTCACCTTTTGTTCGGGGTTCAAGAGTTTTTCTCCCGTATCATAAACACGTGCGTGTGTGAGCATAAATGGGTCAATGTGTGGATGTTCATTGTTGCGTCTGTGCGCGTGCGTGAACAAGCGCGCGTGGGAGTGAGCGCGTGAGACTTAAACGTCTATAACACAGGAACGACTTTAGCTTCAACGTCAATAACCTGGGATAAACTAAATGAATAACCCTTAATAACTTAAATGACATAAAATAACCTGAGTAACCCGAATACAAAAAAATTTTTGAATTTTTTTTTCTTAGGTTCCGGAGTAGTTATTCTGTATCATACATTTGGAAAACACTAACAAAGCAGTGTTGACATTTCCCAAATTTACTGCGGTAGCTCGAACTCTTCGCAAGTTATAGACGTTTGTATTTTGCGGGGTCCTCACACACACGCGCTTATGCACGTACGCGCGCACACGCATCCGTCCACATCTACACACGAGCCCACCCATGCACACACACATGCACGTATATATGATACAGGAGAACAACCCCAAACCTGAAACAAAAATATTTAAAAAAGTTTAAGAATTCGAAAAAAACGTGAAAAAAATTATTTCCGACAACATTTTCTGACCTCCCCTACCCAATTCTTCATCTAGGGGACCAAACTAACATCCTTAAAAAAGAAAATTTTGAAAACCTTCAAAATTCGGAAAAGCCGCGATACTGCACAATTACCAAAATAAAAAATATAATGTTGTAGGGCTCAATGTCGCACATGTTTTTGATACATAAAACTTTATTGTATCATCGGTTTCTTCAGAGATAATAGTTAGAAAACCACAAGAATTGCAGGCATGATGAGTCAACGTTTTTCAAAATATAAATTGCCGAATCTCGTTGTTTTTTGATCGATTCACTCCGGATTCCTTTTAGATTACTCTTGATACTTAAGCGTCGCTGTCAAGCAAAACAAATGACTCGTCTAATTGCCTTTTAATATCAAAGCCGAGATGCTTAGTACATTTGTATTTCGAGCTTCTCGAAGAAAAAGAGTCGAGGAAAGTTGAAGACTCAGAAACCTTCTCAATGGGAAGCTGTTCCATAGGGTTCAATAATGTTTTTGGTAAAATTTTACTAGATATTCCGAAAATTATGGAAATGGTGATAAGTTCAACAATGAAAGTACGAGGCGGCAAAGCACGATTCCCTGCGCTAGGCACCATAGTGACCAGGAATCTTATGATTTTTATCAATCTCTTGTTTTGTGCGATGAAAATCACACGATCCTGCTTGATCGTCGAATGCCGTCCGCGCTCTTGGTGTTAAATTTATCGCCATTTTTATAATTTTAAGAATATCTACGTGAAACTTTTTCAAAAACCTCATTGAACGCTATAGACCAGCTTCCTATAGAGAAGTTTTCTGAGTCTTAAGCTTTCCTTGACTTTTTTTTCGAGAAGCTCGCAATACAGAAGTACTGAGCGTTTCCGTTGATATTCAAAATCAATTAGACGAATCATTTTTTTCGAAAATTTTTTTGCTTCATAGTGACGCTAGAGTATCAAGAGTAATATAAATAAGATGCAGGGTAAATTGATTAAAAAAAAAAGAGAGATTCGACAATTTGTATTTTCAAAAACATTGATTTTCCACGCTTGCAATTCTTATGGCTTTTAGTTATTACCTTTGAAGAAACCGATCATACAATAAGGGTATGAGGATCAGAAACATGTGCGATATTAAGCCCGACAAGACTATATTTTTTATTTCGAAATTCGATAATTTTAGGATTTTCACCCGATTTAGAAAAAGAATCGTCATATTCAAGCCGCTTCGAGCGTCGTATGCCCTTGTTGCATCCAGCCATTGAATTTTTTCCCAGCACATATTTGCCTTGTCGGGAAGAATTTGGGCAGAGCTTCGCGCTGGTAGTAAATTCGTAATTCTCGGTCTGAGCAGAGGCAGCAGTTTTCTCTGCTTGAGGGAGTCCAAGAAAAGACTAATTTTCCGATCTTAATTTCGGCGTTTTATACCATTCGTGAGCTACTCCTACACCGCCATACGTGACGTCGAACTTCTCTATCTCAGTTTCGCCCGCTGGTATGATTATAGGCGAATCATCTCTCTCATCACTGTCTCAACTCAGGTCGATTATCCTAGCGCCAACTTTTCGGCCGCCGATCACGATACGAGCTCTTTAAGCATTATAACCAAATTTTCTACTATTGCGTCCTCATAGAGAAAGCGTTGTTATGGTGAACATTTTTTATCGAGATCTCTATGTCGTTATGTTCAGAATGCTAAAACAGCGAGAAAACACATTTGGAGGAAATATCCGAATGTATGTGTGTGTGTGTGTGTGTGTGTGTGTGTGTGTGTGTGTGTGTGTGTGTGTGTGTGTGTGTGTGTGTGTGTGTGTGTGTGTGTGTGTGTGTGTGTGTGTGTGGGTGTGTGGGTGTGTGTGGGTGTGTGTGTGTGTGTGTGTGTGTGTGTGTGTGTGTGTGTGTGTGTGTGTGTGTGTGTGTGTGTGTGTGTGTGTGTGTGTGTGTGTGTGTGGGTGTGTGTGTGTGTGTGTGTAGGAGTGTGTGTGTGTGCGTGTGTATGTGTGTGTGTGTGTGGGTGTGTGTGTGTGTGTGTGTGTGTGTGTGTGTGTGTGTGTGTGTGTGTGTGTGTGTGAGTGTGTGTGTGTGTGTGTGTGTGTGTGTGTGTGTGTGTGTGTGTGTGTGTGTGTGTGTGTGTGTGTGTGTGTGTGTGTGTGTGTGTGTGTGTGTGTGGTTGTGTGTGTGTGTGTGTGTGTGTGTGTGTGTGTGTGTGTGTGTGTGTGTGTGTGTGTGTGTGTGTGTGTGTGTGTGTGTGTGTGTTCGTGTGTGTGTGTGTGTGTGTGTGCGTGTGTGTGTGTGTGGGTGT
>CAXAQZ010001233.1:27200-52544 GCA_963971145.1 Sussaba pulchella | reverse complement strand
TGTGTGTGTGTGTGTGTGTGTGTGTGTGTGTGTGTGTGTGTGTGTGTGTGTGTGTGTGTGTGTATGTGTCTGTGTGTGTGTGTGTGTTATAGCTTCCTACAATCCAAACGTGTATAACTCGGGAATGGTTTTACCTACAGCCCCCAAATATTGCAGACATGTGCAGCTTTTTTATCTCTTTCTTGGCTATTATTTTTGTCGTGATTGGAGCGGCGGTTCGGATTTTATGTCGTGTTTAAATAACCAAAAAAGGACGTTAAGATTTGTACCCATCGTTGGTTGTTATTGCATTCGGCCTAAATCCATTGAGAAGTTCAGATTTTACAAGAATTTGAAATTTTCGAAAATTTACTCTTTGTGCTAAGTTACTACAGCTTCAAACAATCGAACCCGAACTCACTGCATATATAGAATATAAATTAACCAGAAACGTTACATGCGAAACGAGCTGCAAGTTAAAACTTTTGAATTGCGTTCTCAGAATTCAAGAAAACTAGAAGTCCAAAGTTGCAAGCTGCTCCTCCAGAATTGAAGATATTGTGAGAATCTTCCTCTATGAGGAAGCCAAAGTTGATATAGGTAATTTCCTCATGGAGTAAGATTGTCACAATATCTTCAATTCTGGGGGAGCACCGTGCAAATTCGAATTTCCAGCTTTCTCGAATTCTGAGGAAGCAAATCGCAAGTTCCAACTTGCGCCTTGTTTTTTAAATATACAGAGTGAGGCACATAAAGTGTGACAGAGCAATAGCACTCAAACTATTGATCATATCCAAAAATATTTCAGACAAAAGTTTCAGTTGTCGAGAAGGCCGTCATACTGAACCACTCTATTTTTTTATCGGCGGAGGCGCTGAAGCTACGTCAAGGTCAACTCCACTTTTTTAAGTGGAACCATATATTTTTTTTTCGATGACATTATTACCGATTTTGAGACGAATTCAACGACCTACAACACAAGGTCATTCTAGTCACGCAAAGTATGAAAAAAGTCGAAACATCGAAACATATCGAAATAATCACTTTCAAAGGATCCACTAATCTTGGTTTAGGCTTACCTACAGAAGATGCTCGGAGTGATGACCCGCAACTTGTAAACACTTGTTTGATCGCTGTTTTCATTTCATACCGATGTAATTACCAATGTTTATGTGCTTATGTGTTTACGTGTTATTACCGATGTTTCTTATCGGCAGCAAGTACGCATTTTCTGTTGACATATCAGGTAGTCACGCGTTACCTTTTAACGTGAGTACATCAGATCGCGAAAATGAACGATTTTCAAGAACCATTTAATATTTCCAAAGGATCCTATCCTTTGAAAGTGATTATTTCGATATGTTTCGATGTTTCGACTTTTTTCATACTTTGCGTGACTAGAATGACCTTGTGTTATAGGTCGTTGAATTCGTCTTAAAATCGGTAATAATGTCATCGAAAAAAAAATATATGGTTCCATTTAAAAAAGTGGAGTTGACCTTGACGTAGCTTCAGCGCCTCCACCGATAAAAAAATCGAGTGGTCCAGTGTGACGGCCTTCTCGAACACTGGAACTTTTGTCGGAAATATTTTTGGATATGATCAATAGTTTGAGTGCTATTGCTCTGTCACACTTCATGTGCCTCACCCTGTATACAGCGGGCAAGAGGGGCGAGATTTCTCAACGTCTCAATATGTATGCCCCCGTATAAAACTGCTCTTGTACTGCATGCCTCCTTTTTCAAACGCGCCCGAAGCCACGTTGTATTGGGTAGGTCTCGAAGTTCATACTCGCATTCGTCCGAAAACGTATATATGACGCGGTATTTCTCATCTGTTCAGACTTTAAAAGATACATTTTTTGATGGGCTTCAAATTTGCAGAGTATGTTTGTCTATACAGTGAGCTGTTTTCCACTAATTTTCAGACCTCTACGATAATCCCTGTTCGAGTTACAGGGGATGAAAGTTCCAAAAACATCAATTTTCGACGCTTGCATCCATAACATCGGGTGGCCGTAACTCCCTTTCTGGATCACCTTAATAGATTTTCAAGGGGTTTTTTTGAAAGCGGTTTAGAAGTTCTTCCAGGTTATAGAATTTCTTTTTAATTTTCTTGACATTTTCATAAACAAATTGCAAAGTGAAATGTTTAAACAATTTTTTTTGCTCTTCGGGCACTTTTTTTTTTGAAATATTTTTTAAAGAAAGCTTGGTTTTTTTCGCGTCGGAAACATATTCTTTGATCGTGAACACCGTAGAAGTAATGGGAGTTGTACGGTTCGATCCAAGCAGAAATCGTGCTCGCTGCGCTCCGGCGCGCTATAACTCCCTTTCTAAAAGAGCAAAATGGACTCTTAAGGGTTGGTTTGGAAAGCAATTTTTATGTTGTTTCAAAATATTATAGGGTATTCCATACGAACGGAACCCCCTTTTCAGCCGATGTTTCCTTATTCCCCCGAAATTGAAAGGAGTTAAAGTATGACTAGAAATAGTGGTTGACTCTACATCTTAGGCCTCTAGGTTTTCTTCTCACTATACTTCTGTAATTGGTATTTTTCCTACTTTCGAAGGTTTCGAGGCGTGGTGAGTCTTTATTTCTAAATCAAATTAATGTTGTCACGAGTGTTTTGAAACGGAATTGTCCCGTTCTTTCAGATAAAATTATGAGACCTCAGTATCAAAATTTTTTTCTTACGATTTGAGGCGAAAAACACAAAAAACTTCATATCTTGAAAAGAGCTATTTCTGTTTTGGTCTACATTTTTTGTAATCTTCCCATGACTATTCTGAAGCTACTGTATACATTTCGTCATGAAACCTTGATATATAATAATAATTTGGGAATATTATGAAAAATCAGAAATACAGAGATACGGCTGTTTCTGATTTTTCAAAATATTCCCAAATTTCTGGGTACTGTAAATTTCTGAGTTCCGTCACGAAATTTATACAGTAGCTTCAGAATAGTCATGGGAAGATTACAAAAAATTGGGACCAAAATGAAAATAGCTCTTTTCGAGATATGAAGTTTTTTGTGTTTTTTGCCTCAAATCATAAGTCAAAATTTTTGATACGGAGGTCTCAAATTTTATCTGAAAGAACGGGACAATTCCGTTCCAAAACTCTCGTGACAACATCAATTTAATTCAGAAATGAAGATTCGTCACGCCTCGAAACCTTCGAAAGTAGTAAAAATTCAGAATTACAGAATTACAGAAGTATAGTGAAAATAAACCTAGAGGCCTAAGATTTGGAGTCAACTACTATTTCTAGTCATGCTTCTACTCTTTTCAATTTCGTGAGAATAAAAAAACATCTGCGGAAAAGCGGATTCGGTTCGTATGGAATACTCCTAAACATATATATTTTTTAAATGGAATTTTCATAAACAAGTTATGAAGTGAAATCTTTAAACAATTTTTTTTGCTCTTCCGGCACCATCGATTTTTTTGAAAATATTTTTGAATGAAAGCTTAGCTCGTTTTTTATCAAATGCATGCGTGCATACGTTTCAGAAACTTATTATCGAATATTTCGAAAAAAAATTCACACTCACCCAGGTGGGAATGCACAATGGGGGCAGGCCTTATTCAGGCCTGTGTCAAGGCTGGACCAGTCTGGTTTCAGGCTGGGGTTCAAGCCGTCGGCAGCCCTGCGGCAGCCTTGAAAAGATAACACGGGGGAAGGCCTGCATGTGGAAGCCTGGCCCCAACCTGATTTTCAAGCCTGGATCAAGCCTGGGTTGAGCATGATTATCAAGCCTGGATCAAGCCTGATTATCAAGCCTGGATCAAACCTGATTATCAAGCCGGGATCAAACCCCTCTATATATGTTAGTAGTGAGACTTTTTTGGTAGTGCAATGAAACTCACGAATTATTACAATAGAATTTTTTTATTTATGAAAGTATATTATTATACTGAACATCACAGTAATAACAGTAGTATCAACTAAATGATAATTTCTAGAGCGGTTACAATTATTTTTTTGCGTCAATATTACGTAGCTTTTTTTTCTACGTACATAAAACTTTCTCGAATGCTCTTTGATACTTATTTTTGGTTTATTATCAATAAATATAATATAATAATTATTAATTAATAATTAAATAATTATCTTAATTTTTATATTGCTTGAAAATAAAATAACGAAATATGAAACACAAACATAAAATCTTAAATTGAGGTAAATCAATTACCTCTTAATATTGATAAGTACGGAGCGTAGAATTTCGAATATTTTTTGACAAATGTCCGTGTGACTGATAGAATAATTAGTTAACTACAAACATAAAATTTCAGATCAGGGTAAGTCATATAACTCTTCAGGTTATGTACAGGGATTGACATAACATATTTGCAAAAAACTATCTGATATCCTCTCTGAGTGAGAATCTCGTCGAATATTCCATTATTATTTTTTCATTTTTTTTCATAGTGTGTGTCGGTGTGTGTCGGAGTATGTGTTGGTGTCGGTCGATATGTGACTATGTGTGTCGGTGTGTGTCAGAGTGTGTCGGTGAGTATCAGAGTGTGTCTGGGTGTGTTGGTTGGTGTATATCGATGTGTGTCGGTAGGTGTCAGGGTGTGTCGGTGTGTGTGTGGGTGTGTGTCAATGCGTGTCAGGGTGTGTCAGGGTGTGTCTGGGTATGTCGGTCCGTGTATGTGTGTGTGGGTGGGTATCGGTGCGTTTCGGTGTTTCCGTGTGTGCGTCCCTCCTTCAAACATCAACCATCCATAGCTGGGACCCACTTAAGCACGCACACACACACTGACACACGCTGACACACACCGACACCCTGATATTCACCGATACACTCTGACACACACCGACACTCTGATACTCACCGATACAATCTGACACACACCGACACACATCGACACATACTGACACTCACCGACACACACCGACACCCACCGACACACACTATGAAAAGAAAAAATGGAAAAATAATAATGGAATATTCGACAAGATACTTACTCACCGTGGACATTAAATAATTCTTGAAATAATTGAAATATATCTGCCGAGCCGTTTTGTTATTTAAAATAACCAAACTGACTGAGGACTGTAACAGATACAGGCGGACGGACCTCTATTAGCCAGGGTTGATTCAATCTTGCACCCAGACTAAGTGTCACCAGGCTGCAAGTGATAGGGTTCACCCCAGGTTACACTCAGACTAGTTTGGGCCAGCCTGATCCGTCAACCCTGGCCGAAGCCTATCCTCAGGCTTGACCTGCCCAGCCTGGGCGATTCAGGCCTGATACAGGCCTGCCTCCATATTCAGCCTTGGAGATTCCCACCTGGGCATCAACAAAATCTATTACGTAACAGACGGAGCCACGCAGCATTTCAAAAATAAGTATTCTTTTGCCAATCTTGCAAATCACGAAAAAGACTTTGGAATATCTGCTGAATCTCATTTTCATGCAAGCGCACACGGCAAAGGCCCAGGCGATGGAATCGGTGGGAATTTGGAAAGACCGGCAGCGAAAGCTAGCTTGCAGCGTTCTGCACGGAATCCCATTCTCACCGCAATGGACTTATTCGAATGGACCAATGAAAGCTTGAAAGAAACGGTTATTCTTTTTAATCCGAAAGAAGCTCATACAAAAGTGATCGAACATCTAGAAAGCAGGTTTAGTACAGCAGTAACGATTCTGGGCACCCTTAAGTACCACGCTTGTATTCCGAAGCAGAACAGGCAGCTGCAGCTGAAAAAAACGTCGTTCTCAATAGAATATGATCTGTTTCCGAAGACTAGGGAGAACAATAAAGGTCAGAGAAAAAACCGGAGCGCCAAAAAAAAGCGGACAATATAGGTCATGGTCTTGCGTGTAATAGTTGCGTGTAAGTGACGACTATAGCCATATACTCCCGGCCGAAATATTATTTAAAATGATTACGTCGAATGTCATTGAAGAGCGTACACTTTTTCGGTCATTAAATATTAGTTCCGGGTCCCTGGGCGGCTCGTCCAAGCGCGTGAGCACCACCTCCGCTCGGATATCACCGTACAACTCCCATACTTCTACGGCGTTCACGATAAAAAAAGATGCATTTGATAGAAAAAACCTAAGCTTTCATTTAAGAATATTTTCATAAAATTTAAAAAAATTTTAAAACTCCCGGCTGGAGTAAAAATCGAACACAAAAAAAATTAGAACGAAAAAAAGTAATCTGATACAAAGCATGAATAAAAATTTGTCTAAAGTTTTGTCGGTTGGAGAATAAAGTAAAAAATTGAATCCGACAACAATTTTTTTCTTTCGAATTGCCAATTCCACCGAGGTAAGCAATATCACCGGGCATAACCACATCGTCCAGCTGAACATCCATATTCACGTTTTTTACAATCCTGATAACATTATCATACGTTGAATAAAAAAGAATGAACTCATTAAACAATATCGTTCGTACGTAACATCAGTTGATGACCATAAATAAAACAATATCACCGGGCATAACCACGTCATCCGACCTAACCTCCACATTCACATACATCTCAATTTCACGCCCGAATAGAAGTATCCAGAATTATTAATTTGACGTGCTTGATAAAATCGTCAGTAGATCAATCCTGCTAACTAACTAATTATTGAACGTTAAATAGAAAATGCACTCTTTAAAAAAATATCGTTCATACGTGAAATCAATTGATAAAAAATTTTCACTCTGAATCACGAGAAAAAAAAAAAAATTTCCGTTGAAAGTTCTGTTTTGAGGTTGAAACGATCGACCAATAGCGCTGTCTCTCTCGCACTCAGCGATATCGTCCAGAGCCTTGATGCAAAGCACACGGATACTATCTACTACACTTACACACGCGCTGTCACAGCTGACGATGCCGTGTACTCTGCAATTCATGCAGTCGAACCCATCAAAATTGCGATTTGAGAAAAACGTTCGGAAACGTTCAAATTTCTACATTTAATGTCTCCGCGAGTTGAGATCTGATCATAAATATTATGGAAGCTAAACCCTCCCTGTGACCTCCGACACCGATGTACATCAATTTGTAAGAAGAAAATCAGCCGCTTAGCCGGTAAAGCATTTCCAACAAAACGCCAATTCACGTTGGTCACGACGAAACACATAACTCCCGTTTTCAGCCGGGAGTTAAAAAATGGAAGGTGTCCGAAGAGCAAAAAAAAAATTGTTTAAACATTTCACTTCATAATTTGTGTATGAAAATTTCATTAAAAAAATTTGTGTATTTAATATTTTGAAACTACATAAAAATCGCTTTCCAAAACACCCCTTATCAGTACATTTTGCTCTTTTAGAAAGGGAGTTATAGCGCGCCGGAGCGCAGCGAGCACGATTTCTGCTTGGATCAAACCGTACAACTCCCACACTTCTGCGGTGTTCACGATAAAAAAATATGTTCTCGATGCTAAAAAAACCAAGCTTTCTTCCAAAAATATAAAAAAAAACAAAATACCCGACGAGCGAGAAAAATTGTTTAAACATTTCACTTTGGAATTTGTTTATAAAAATGTAAACAAAATTGAAAACAAATTCAATACCCTCAAAGAACGTAAAAACCGCTTTCCGAAAAACCCCTTGAAAATTAATTTAGGTCCTCCAGAAAGGGAGTTACGGCCACTCGAAGTTACGGGTGCGAGCGTCGAATATTAATGTTTTGGGAACTTTCATCCCCTGTAACTCGAAAAGAGATGATCGTAGAGGTCTAAAAATCGATGGGTAACTGTTGTGATCTGCTCATTGTATCGACAAACATACCCTGCAAATTTAAAGCCAATCAAAAAATATGACTTTTAAAGTCTCGACAGATGAGGAATACCGCCTCATCTATAGATTAGGGTGGCTTGAAAAAAAAAAGTTTTTTTTCTGATTTCATTTAAAATACATTCACCGCAAAGTATCTTGCATCCGGAGAATTCACACCAAAGATAAACCCGATCGGACCATTTTTAGGGGCGCGCCAGATTTCTCAAGTATTTCCATTTGATTAAGATGGGAAGAACGTAAAGTTTGCATTCAAAACATCGTAGCTCCGCGAATTTTACAGCTACGTTGATCTCGTAAATTCCGTTTGAAAACTCTTCAGAAATCGCTTAAAATGGCATGCAGACCTTTGGAATCCGATTGCAACTTCCGTCGATAATTTTGTTTTTTCGTAAGAAATTATCGACGGAAATTGCAATCGTATTCCAAAGATCTGCATGTCATTTCAAGCGGTTCTTAAAGAAATTTCAAATGGAACTGACAGGATCAACATAGCTATAAAATTCGCGGCGCTACGATTTTTTTAACGGAAACTTTACGTTCTTCCCATGTTAATCAAATGGGAAAACTAGAAAAATCTTGCGCGACCCCTAAAAATAATCCAATCGGGCTCATCTTTGGACGAGATGTTCTCGATGGAAGATACTTTGGCGTGAATGTATTTTGATCGAAAGAGAAAAAAACATTTTTTTTCAAGCCACCATAATATAGATATAGTGGCGTAACTCGCTGTACCGCGTGAAGATGGTTATTCTCTACGCCACTATATCTATATATACGTTTTCGGACCAACGAGAGTCTGAACTTCGAGACCTACCCGTTGGATCAGTGGATCTCAATCTCCGTCTCTCCGTCCACGCTTATTATAGTAAATTCAGAGTGCGAAGTTGGCGCGATTTTCAAACCAGGGCGCCTGGACATAATCATTGGAATTAAATCTATTGAAGATTCAACAACAATATCATACGTCACCGTTCATATTTGATTATCATACTTTGCCTATGTGAAAAAAAATTTCTTGGATATTGTGGAAATAAGTAGGTACTAGCCAAAACATACATATATTTCACAGGCGGAGGACCAAACATGTTAATAACGGATTTTGATAAGTCTTAGATATGTTGAAGGGGGACCCTTCCTGAGTACTAGGCTCACGGCTTTTGCTTCACTAGGCCTTAGTTTCGGAGAAAAATTTTAGGAAATCTCTTTTCGCAATACATGTACTTCCGACTTTCATCACCCAGCACGAAAGCGAGCATAGCTCGGTGGACAACGCTCGGGACTGGCACGCGGGCGGCCAGGGTTCAAGCCTCGCCGTTTTGATGATTTTTTTTTCTAATTTATTTATTATTTTGAAAATTCTAACGTTTAATTTTATTTCTATCTTGTTTTCTTATTGTTTTCGATTATTTATTCTATTTTTATGGATATTTTTTTCCCTAAAAATTAAAACGGTCAACAATAATCCATCATGCGTATTTCTGGTACAAAATTGACGCTGACGTTGGAACAATTTATTACAGGAAAATGAGTTGCACTACAAAATTCTGTCGTATACGTTTTTAACTCCCGGCTGAAAACGGGAGTTATGTGTTTCGTCGTGAGCAACGTGAATTGGCGTTTTGTCGGTAACGCGTTTTTGGCCAAACGGCTGATTTTCTTCTTACAAATTGATGTACATCGGTGTCGGAAGTCACAGAGAGGGTTTTGCTTCCATAATATTTATGATCAGATCTCAACTCGCGGAGATATTAAATGTAGAAATTTGAACGCTTTCGAACGTTTTCTTCAAATTGCAATTTTGATCGGTTCGACTGCATGCATTGCAGACTTCACGGCATCGTCAGCTGTGACAGCGCGTGTGTAAGTGCAGTGGAACGTATCCGTGTATTTTGCATCGAGGCTCTGGACGATATCGCTGAGTGCGAGAGAGACAGCGCGATTGGTCGATCGTTTTAACCTCGAAACAGAACTTTCAACGAAAATTTTTTTTTTTTCTCGAGTGATTCAGAGTGAACATTTTTTATCAATTGATTTCACGTATAAACGATATTTTTTTAAAGAGTGCATTTTCCATTTAACGTTCAATAATTAGCTAGTTAGCAGGATTGATCTACTGACGATTTTAACAAGCACGTCGAATTAATAATTCTGGATACTTGTATTCGGGCGTGAAATTGAGATGTATGTGAATGTGGAGGTTAGGTCGGATGACGTGGTTATGCCCGGTGATATTGTTTTATTTATGGCCATCAACTGATTTCACGTACGAACGATATTGTTTAATGAGTTCATTCTTTTTTATTCAACGTATGATAATGTTATCAGGATTGTGAAAAACGTGAATATTGATGTTCAGCTGGACGATGTGGTTATGCCCAGTGATATTGTTTACCTCGGTGGAATTGGCAATTCGAAAGAAAAAAATTGTTGTCGGATTCAATTTTTTTTACTTTATCTTCCAACCGACAAAACTTTAGACACAGCGATTTGTCAGAATGCACAATATGTATATTTGTTTTCATTATTTTTCCTATATGAGTCAGGTCCATTTCGAAGCTGCATTCATTCAATGTTCACCTGCTCAAGACATATTCAAAACCTATAATGACTGGGAACGACGAGCGGAATGCACTGACATCTGGTCAAGGCTACGTCGAGCCGGGCTCGAAAACTGTGCAATGCGCAGACATTTGGTCTAGGCTACATAGAGCCGCGCTTATAATCTCCATAATGCACTGCGATTTGGTCAAGGCTGTATTAAGCCGCCCTCAAGACTCCACGATGGGCTGACAATTTGTCATGGCTACATGGAGCCGCGCTGAACAATCACATGATGCGCTGACATTTCGCTGAGACTGTACTCAACTGCGCCCAAGAACAACCAGCATGTGCCGCAGCTAGTCGATACTTTCAAAGTCTTGTCTCATCAAATTTCTATACAGTGGTCACGTTTTACGATATTGAATCGATAAACAATAGTACATTATGACACTAGTAGGAAAAATTGTTTTGTGACGTGGACGTCTTGTTCGAGCCAAATGATTCCAATCATTGGCGGACGTGGAGAAAATTATATCAAATTATCTTTAAAAAGTATGAAATAAAATAAATTTAAAAAATTTAAAAAAACTCCCGGCTGGAGTAAAAATCGAAAACAAAAAAAATTAGAACGAAAAAAAAGTAATCTGATAGAAAGCATGGATAAAATTCATGAATCTAAAAAGAATACAACAAATTAATAAATTTAAAATGGAAAAAACAAATTAGTGAAATTAAAAGAATGAAATAAATAAATAAATTCAAAAAGGATGAAATAATTCAAGAAGTCATCTTAGTTTATTCGTAGTTTGAATTATGATCGTTCGTTTGTATGAGTTCAATTTTTTGAATCGTGGTAATTTTCTCACTGCCCTCAATTCAGTCGGGAGACGTCATTCATTAACCATAAATATGATATAGGATATAGATGATTGACAGTGCAAAGAAGACGCCATTAGATAATTGAACATGAAGACGATCTGGATTTAGATGTTCGACGATACGAAAGAAAACGTCTCCCGACTGAATTGAGGGCAGTGAGAAAATTACCACGATTCAAAAAATTGAACTCATACAAACGAACGATCATAATTCAAACTACGAATAAACTAAGATGACTTCTTGAATTATTTCATCCTTTTTGAATTTATTTATTTATTTCATTCTTTTAATTTCACTAATTTGTTTTGTCCATTTCAAATTTATTAATTTGTTGTATTCTTTTTAGATTCATGAATTTTATCCATGCTTTCTATCAGATTACTTTTTTTTCGTTCTAATTTTTTTTGTTTTCGATTTTTACTCCAGCCGGGAGTTTTTTTTAATTTTTTTAATTTATTTTATTATTTGTCAATAAATACAGTGAATATTGTACATTAGTCGCTGTCGGACTCCACTTCTTCATGCTCGTTGGAGCAAAATTGTGGATGGTATTTCACATGAAAGCACGCAAAACACAAATTAGCGCGGCACCACGCACATTTTATAAATGCCACTTTTTTACAGGCACAAGGACTTTTTAAAAGCGATAGCAAAAAGCAGAGATCATTCACGTTTAAAAATTCCGCTCGTTCCTCGATCAACTTTGACGCGAACCACGCGTATTTTATCATCGGTAAAAAAGCCGGTGCGCAAAATTGATGCAAAAGCAACGAATGAATTTTTATTGAATCCTCTCTTGACGCATTTTAATTTTTAGGAAAAAAAATATCCATAAAAATAGAATAAAAAGTCGAAAAGAATAAAAAAACAAGATAGAAATAAAAATAAATGTTAGAATTCAAAAAAAAATTAATAAATTAGAAAAAAAAATCATCAAAACGGCGAGACTTGAACCCTTGCCGCCCGCGTGCCAGTCCCGAGCGTTGCCCACTGAGCTACGCTCGCTTTCATGCCGGGTGATGAAATTCGGAGGTACACGTATTGCGAAAAGAGATTTTCAAAAAATTTTCTCCGAAACTAAGGCCTAGTGAAGCAAAAGCCGTGAGGCTAGTACTCAGGGAGGGTCCCCCTTCAACATATCTAAGACTCATCAAAATCCGTTATTAACATGTTTGGTCCTCCCCTTGTCAGTCGCTCAGACGACTTCCAAACCGCTGTTTCCACAGACCGTTCTTCGGGTTCCTTGCGTCTACTAAGCTACCGGTCTGAAAAGTATTTGTCAAGTACTTCACAGTAATGGCAACACCGCGTCGTATGCCGCGAGACGTCTCGTGGCAGTCGGCTACCGGCCCCGATCCGGGACGTGTCTGTACGGAGAATATGTAAGCAATAAAGAGTCTAACGTTCTCGGCAAATGCGTGGTTAATCGATATCTTTCATTGGCGACGAGGACTAAAGAAATCACGTGTGGAAAAAAAAGCACGAAGACATTAAGACTGAATGCGTTAAGTGATGTGTGATCTCGAGGAAATTGAAAAGAATGTAATAGAAGGGAAGACATCTTGGATTTATACGTTAAATGAGGCCGCGTTGCTCATGGTTTGTGCACTGAAAGAAAGAATTGGTCGGTTGGACCCGTGAATTGGTTTTGGTATCCAACTTTGTTGGACTCTGGGGAGCCGTCCCATTAGTCGGTGGAGATCAGTATTTTTAATGGACGAGGTGATATTGGTCAAGTCATCCATCTCAATATGGGAGATAGAATGATAACTTGGCAGCCTTATCCAACTCAAGCCGAGAATGTGACTATGTTATTGGTCAGAGCAGCGAACTAAATATGGAAACACAGCTATGAGTTGGTTATGTCAGCTATTTCACGATGCCTGGTACAGCTATAACCTGGCTGCCATATCCAACTGAAGCAGACAATGCTACTGGATTGCAGGTTGACCCTCCCATTTATCGTATTGGGCTCGTATTTCACGTATGGTTTGATGGGTGTAGATATAATACAAATAAAAACAATCAATGAATTTCGAAAATAATTTTTATTAAAAATGACAATAAATAGAACGAACGAAGACGTGGCATCACCGATTTTTTATGCAAATAATATATCTAAATATCGAATGCATGTAAATCGCCAATTATCAATTCACACAGCATATCTGAACGAAATATATATTTTGTTCGCTGGAATTCTTTCACAAATAACGGGACAGGGCGATAATAATGTTTCTATCCTAACGCATTTGACATCGGCAGTTCGAGTAACCCGATACGCGTGCAAGTTTTCTTCAAGTCCAATGGTGTAAAACTCATTGCACACGAGGATGACGTTTCCGTTTTCGTTGCAAATAATTTTATCTATCTCACCAAAAAACGGTAGGCCGCATATATCATCGAATCTCACAGCAACGCACATTCCAACTCGATATTTGGTACCCTTAAAATTTATCCACGCTACCTCCACACACGCCGACACAAAATCTGGCTGGAACACAACTTTCAGTTCACATGAATCTTTAACTCGCGTCATATCTTCTATAACCGACGCCGGACCTAATTCCAGTCGCGGAGAGAAACCTCGGTTACTTGCGAGCCTATAAGCAAATTGAAGTTGCTCTTTAAGGGCCAACGTGAAAGTTATATTTTTTCGCGAATATGTAGCGTCAGCACGAGCCGAGCATGAGCGTTTATTTAACACGCGGGTTTAACCGAAAGTGACGCTATACGCCATACGATCTATGGAATACGCGCGAAGTGTTCATCCAATGAGATTGCTGTTCCAGCGCACGCGTTGTTTACGCTACCTACTGGCTAGATGGAGGAACTAATGCATTGCTGTCGTGACTATCCAGTGCGCCACAATTAAAAATGGTTCGAGCCACAATGCGCGGTGGCTGACGTATCATTTTGAATAGCTGCTCTGACCAACCATTCCCTGACCACGAACAAATGACTATCTCAGCCAACCCTTTCTTTCAGTGTGAACATTATAATATACCGATCTCTGAAGAAACCACCGTGGACGATCTACGAAAGTCGTTGGCGGATTTTACAAGAGAACGAATTTCCTCGGACGAAAAATCGGAGCAGACACGAGGTGATTCGGGGTACACACACCAGTCAACAGGGACCGGGAAAACACAGACAGTAAGTAAACAAGCCAAGGCTATATTCGCTATGCCGTCGATTGGTAAACTGACGGAATTTGCTCAAGACCAGAAGAGTTGGGAAGATTATATCGAGCAAGTCGAGTTTTATTTAGACGCAAATAATATTGCTGAAGAATCAAAAAAACGTTCCACGCTGTTGACCGCTGTAGGAACCGCGAACCATGCGACTATTAAATCTCTTTGCTCGCCGGATGTACCAAAAAACGTATCATACAAAGATATACTAACAAAATGCCAACAACATTTCGGAAAACGGATCAATGAGCTACTGGGTCGAGTAATTAAATATTTTAAATTAAATTTCATAAAAGGAATCAGGGAAACAGCGAAACTTTGCAAGAATTCGTGAGCAAAATTCGTAAGCTAGCTTCGGATTGTAAATTTACCGGGCCTGAGGCAAGCTGCCACTGGAAACAATGCTGCGCGATAGGTTTGTCGCAGGAATAGCGAATGAAGAACTTCAGCGATACGTCTGCCGTAGACACGAAGAATACATAAGCGAAACAAACACAGAGGGGTTAACTCTCGATGAAGCGTTAGAAATAGCGGGCAATGCGGAAGCCGCCGAATTGCAACAAAGAATCATAAGAGACATCGAAGCGTCGACGATTAAGAAAATAACGCAAAATAAAGGATTTAATAAGAATAAAAATAACAATCGTACTGAAAAATCGATGCGTAAACCGTGTTTCAGATGCGGCTATACTAACCATACTGCGGACAAATGTTTTCATAAAAGCAAAACGTGCAATTTCTGCAAAAAAACAGGCCATATAAGCAGGGCATGCATCGGGGAAAAAAACGCGAACCCGCAGACATCGGGAAAGAAAAAAGAAACACCAAAGACGCAACAAATAAATCGAGACTCGGATTCAGAGTCTGATGATAGCAATGGAGACTTATACGCGTGCCCGATGATTCAATCGATGAGCGGAAAAAAAATGTAAACGATTACATTATCAAAGTAGAAATAGAATCAAAATTAATATAATTTGAGGTCGATAATGGAGCACACCTCTCACTAATAAATAAAAAAAACGTACAAAATACTATGGCCGGGGAAGGAACCTCGTTGGTCAGAAAAAAAAACCAAACTTTTCAGATATGGGAAGAAACCATTAAGAGTAATAGGAACGACGGACGTTTCCGTTAAATACAAAAAAGTGAAAACGACCCTACCGTTAGTAATAGTCGATGAACCCGGACAAAATCTATTAGGACGTAACTGGTTCAAAGCGTTGGGTATAAGGGTTATAGGAATAAACAATATTGCAAAAAAAGAAAAAGTGATTAGCAAAGAACGGATATTGGAGCAGTTCGCCTCACTAACACTGCCGACACTATCCGGACACAACGGAACGCCTATCAACATTCAACTAAAAGAGGATGCTCGGCCCCGTTTCATTAAATCCCGACGTATACCGTATGGACTACAAGAAGCTGCTTCAGACGCGTTAAAATCGATGGTGCAACAAGGGATGTTGCAGCCTGTAGACCAGTCCGATTGGGCTACGCCGGTAATATTCGTAAGAAAAACCAACGGGAAAATCCGTGTAGTGGGCGATTATAAAAGAACGGTGAATCCGGAGATCATGAACTCCGAATATCCGATACCGACAGTCGAAGAGGCCCTATCAACCTTGAACGGAGGGGTAATCTTCTCGCAGGTGGATCTCAAGGACGCTTACAAACAGCTCCGAGTTGACGAAGAGACTGCAAAAATATTGACAATCAGCACCCCGTCAGGACTGTTCAATGTGTTGCGTCTTCTGGATGGCATCACTGCAGCACCGTGTATCTTCCAAACATATATGGTAACGATCATGTCCGGCATTCCAGGCATTCAAATATACCTCGATAATATAAAAGTCCAAGGAAGGACATTGGAAGAACATGACGAGAGATTGATAGAAGTCCTGCGTAGATTGCAGGAAGCCAACCTCCGGATAAACGTGGAGAAATCAATTTTTCGAATAAAATCGATGGAATTCTTGGGTCACAAAATTTCGAAAGAAGGAATTCAAACAATCGACAATAAAGTGAAGGCAATCAAAGAAATACCAGCACCAAAAAACAAGAGAGATCTTCAAGTCTTTCTGGGTGGTGTGAACTTTCATGCAAGGTTCATAAAAGACCGCGCTCGTATAGCAGAACCTCTCCACCGATTGTTGGATGACAACACGGAATGGAGGTGGACCGACAAGGAACAGACAGCGTTCGATGAATTAAAACACAAAGTCACCGGATCGGAAGTTTTAATACATTTCAACGACGACCTGCCAATTGTATTATCGGCCGATGCATCTCCTTATGGAATTGGAGCGGTACTGGCGCATGAGCTGCCGGACCACCGGGAAAGAGCAATCGCTTTTTCGTCTAAATCACTGAGTAAAACACAAAGAGGCTACGCGCAATTGGACAGAGAAGCCCTGGCTCTCGTAGAGGCGGTTAAACATTTTCACCAATACATAACGGGGCGAAGGTTCAAGCTGATAACCGATCACAAACCTCTGTTGGGAATTTTCGATCATAAAAAAAACCCGGATCTAATATCACCGAAGTGAAATAGGTACAAAATTATAGTGTCAGCGTACGACTACGAGTTGATTTATCGACCTGCAAAAAACCACGGAAACGCGGATCTACTCTCTCGTTTTCCCTCGCAAGAAGAGGCTCCCGAAGACGAAAAAATAGGGGACGTGCTGATGCTCGAAGGAATCACGAAGACCCCGATTACGCCAGAAGAAATAGCCGAAGAAACGGGGAAAGATAAGGACCTACGTACAATAAAGAAGTGGCTCAAAACACAGTGGCCAAGCATTATACCTCCGGAACTAAAAGTATTCTGGCAAAGAAAAGACGAATTGTCGATTATAGACGAATGCATAATTTGGGGAGCGAGGGTTGTGGTGCCGATAACTTTGCGACCTGAAGTACTAAATTATTTACATGCAAACCATCCCGGCATAGTAATCACGAAAGCGTATGCAAGGTCTTACGTTTGGTGGCCAGGGATTAATGGGGACATCGAACTGAAAATAAAAAGCTGCGACAAATGTCAAGAAGTGCAAAATAATCCACCCAGGGCGCCGGTACAAGCATGGGAATCACCGGAAAAGCCATGGAAGCGACTCCACGTGGATTTTGCTGGGCCGTTCCAAGGTCAAATTTTTTTAATCATCGTGGACGCATACTCTAAATGGACGGAGGTAAGACGAGTTTCGTCTACAGCCTCAAGCAACGTAATCCGGGAATTACGGGAAATATTCGCGACCTTCGGACTTCCTCAGATGATCGTATCAGACAACGACACATCGTTCAGATCGAGGGAGATGGAAAAATTCTACCGAAGGAACGGAATCGAATTCGTATTCATAGCGCCGTATCACCTATCATCAAACGGTCAGGCCGAGCGAGCTGTTCAGACAACGAAAAAATCCCTAAAGACTTTACAAGAGGGTGATTGGGACGTAAAAATCAGCAGATTCCTGTTAAAACAGCATTCAACGCCAACGGCAGCTACGGGAGTAACACCAACGGAACTGATGCTGCAAAGAAAATGACGCACACCGCTGGATGTTATTTTGCCAGAGGGCAAAAATAAATCATCGGAAGAAAGGAATAAAAAGACTCCTGACGGTACCCGAGAATTGGCAATAAACGATCAAGTTCAAATGCGAACACACCGACCAAAGGGACCAAAATGGACCAGGGGGACGATAACGAAAAAAACCGGGCCGGTGTCTTACAAGGTACGAGAGGGGGACACAGGATATTTACACAAAAGACATATTGATCATCTGCGGAAAGTATCCAAAATAACTATAAGCGACAATAAGCCGAAGAAAGAAGAGCACGAAAAAGAAAGAAAAAAGCAACCGATCGCGCACAAGGCACGGTTACAATCTCAGGGAGACGACGAAGAAATCTACGGTACCCTACGACTAAACCAGGGGTGAGGGATGTCATGTACCCCACAATAATGGCAACACCGCGTCGTATGCCGCGAGACGTCTCGTGGCAGTCGGCTACCGGCCCCGATCCGGGACGTGTCTGTACGGAGAATATGTAAGCAATAAAGAGTCTAACGTTCTCGGGAAATGCGTGGTTAATCGATATCTTTCAGTATTCCTCTTACAATCTCGTTACAACTAGAATAATGCTCTTGGTAGTTTGGTATTGAATTTCCATAACCAGATGGGAGCAATTTATTGCATACTTCATAAGAAAACCGGAATCCATCAAAATAATTCCACTCACTAATAATTCACTATAATACTCATTAATATTATAATATTATAATATTGATTAAAATACACACAGCTCCACGTCTCCATACTATCATTGGAAGATCGTCTACACATTATTCTGGGGTACCAACACAGTAGCAGCCACATATAAAACATAATATTCATAAGATGTGAGACATATTAATATGCGATCCTCCTAGCTGATTTTAACTCAAACCGCCGTAAGCGCATCTAAATATCAGATTTGCTACAGAGCTTAAGTTACACGCGGATAAACACACTACCAACTTTTCTCATGCCGAACAATAGAGACACCACGCCAGACCTTTCGTTCTGCACACAAAACATTAGAACCAAATTTAATAGCATTGAGGCTTTCCTCGACATAGGCTCTGATCATCTTGCACTACTCATAACAATCGACACCAGCAGACCAATAGATACAACAAGTGACACGCAGAAACCCAATTTCAACGAGGCGGATATAGGCAAGATTAACCGAAGATTGAACCTTTCCTAGACACACAGGAGTATACACGAATTGACGAAAGAGCAATCAAAGCGTTTAATCAGAATCTGGGTGAGACAATTGCAGAAAGTACCTCCAAAACGAAACACTATTTTCGTCAACACTCACTCCTACCTTCTATCATGAGACAAACATGAATTAAAGGACAGTGTTTTGTGTAATGAACTTGCACTGGTTTTAAATAAAATAACAATAGATTTATTCATTGACGGATACAGTGAGAAATTAAGTAATGAAAATGACGCGTGAAATGAGCGTCGTGGTGATTCCTCGGTTGCGTTGCGAATGGTTGCTCTCGCCGGAAAATACGACAAGTGCGCATCGCGCGGTGGTTCTAGCAACCGTGTGAGTCGGCGCGCATGCACCTTGTTGATGCGGTCGATTTCAAAGATCCTGACCGGAGAGTAGTCGCGTACTCGACATACCGCCCACCAAATTAGCGCGGGTAATTTACTTGTCGTGATTCGAAGATACTGGCAATTTGCAAAGTTTGGCTATCGCTCGTTTTAGGTTTCCGCTGGATGTTCGTACCGTTGCAACACGAACTGACCCATCACTACCCGGATGCAATTTAATGACTCGACCGAGCTCCCATTTGAGTGGTGGAAGGTTGTCATCTTTCACGATTACTAAATCGTCCATCTTCGTGTTGTCTTGCAGCGTTTGCCACTTTGTGCGACCTTGAAGCGTGTTGATATACTCCGCCGCCCACCGTTTCCAAAAGTTTTGGAGCGCTAGTTGAATGGATTGCCAACGATTTAGTCGATTTGTTGGAAGTTCGGTTAAGTCTACTTCAGAAAGGCATGTCAACGATTCTCCGACTAAGAAGTGCGCTGGACTGAGTGGCTGGAGATCCATAGGATCGGACGACATCGGAGAGAGGGGCCTTGAATTCAAGCAAGCTTCTATCTGCGCCAGAACAGTAGACAGCTCCTCGAACGTAAAAAGATTGTTGCCCATAACTCGCTTGAGGTGATATTTGCACGATTTTACCTCCGCTTCCCACAAGCCTCCCATGTGAGGAGAGCTAGGGGGGGAGAAATTTCCACTCGATATTTTCATTTGCGAAAAGCTCGCCGATACTTTCGTCTACTTGCGCGCGAACGAATTGGTAGAGCTCTTTCAATTCACGATTTGCGCCTACAAAATTTGTCCCATTGTCGCTGCAGATTGTACGCAGTCTCCCGCGCCGACTAATGAAACGCCGGAGAGCATCCATAAATGCTGCAGTCGTCAATTCGCTAGTTGCCTCAAGATGAATGGCCTTCGTTGAGTAACGAACAAATATAGCGATGTAAAACTTATTAGTCTTCCGTCCGCGACCCTTGTTGGCCAATGTTGTAACTGGGCCGGCGAAGTCGACGCCAGTAATCGTGAATGGACGACTAGGATGCACCCTGTCGCTCGGTAGAGCTCCCATGATTTGGGACGATTCTCGTGGTTTATTTCGAGCGCACCGGACGTGGCACGCTTGTCGTGCTAAATCTCGACCCCTTAGGCTTAGAGGCCAATATTTTTCCTTGATTGAAGACAAAAGAAATAGTTGACTGGCATGCAGCAAACGTCGATGCTCTCGCTCGAACAATAATCTTAAAAAACAGTTTCCAGCTGGTAACGCGATTGGATGTTTACGCTCGAATGGCAACGATGCGTGTTGCAAACGACCGCCCACCCTGAGGATCGCATGTTCGTCGAGGAATCGATCGAATTGGGTGAGCTTGCCGGCCCGTTTTAAGCTATGGCCGTTTTTCAAAGCCGAAATTTCGACGTCGAATTGAGCTGCTTGAACTTCTTTGATGATGAGTCGACGGGCATCTTGCAGTTCCGCTAACGATAGTCGCCGAAGAGCTCGATCCGTAGCTCGCTTCTTGAGGTCCGAGATGAATCTCAGACAATACGCAAATACTCGCTCGATTTTCGTAAGTGAAGACAACCTTTCGATTACCCCTCGAATTATCTGATCTTCTTTGTTGACAAGATTGCATGTCGGAGATGGTTTGCGTACTTCTGTCTCGATTTTCTCGATGATTTCGGGTGAGAGCTCGTACGCAGCGCCGAGCTCCGGTACGGGACGTTTTTCTTTCAGCCATGGAGGACCCGACCACCATAGTTCGGAGTCCTTGAGATTGCGCGGGCTCGTCCCACGAGATATCAAGTCAGCTGGGTTTTCTTCGCCTCTGACGTGATTCCAGTGAATTGCTGGAAATGTTTGGAAGATTTCGGAAACTCGATTGGCTATGAATGTTTTCCAACGCGATATATCTCCGCGAATCCAGCAAAGTGCCACCGTGGAGTCTGACCAGGCTTGCAAGCCGTCGATTCGCACTCGCAGACCTATCTGAACGCCAGCGATCAGTCGTGCCGAACAGGTCTGCACTGCATAACTCCAATCTCGGTATCGACGTCGACTTGATCGGTGCCACTCGGGACTTCGAACATCACAACCTTGCGTCGAGAACTCCGTTCTCGTCTTCGGCCTGAATGTACAGGCAGGTGCCGTACGCTCCCTCAGAAGCGTCGCAAAATCCTTGAAGAAACAATCGACGTGCCTTGTCGAAGGAGATGACTCGTTCTGGAATGAATAGCGTTTTTGTCGCATTCAAATCTTGCCGAAACAATTCCCATTTCTCGACGAACGGTTTTGGGAGAGTTTCGTCCCAGTTGCAGTTGATGCGCCACGTCTGTTGCATTAGCAGCTTGGCTAAAGTCAAGATCGGGCCGATCAATCCGAGAGGATCGAAGAATTTACTAATCACCGATAGTATTTGACGTTTAGTAGTTGCTGCTTCCGCTTGTTGCACGGAAAACTGAAAATTGTCGTCGTGTGGACTCCACTCGAGACCGAGCGTCTTTATAGTGTCGTCTGAATCGATGCTGCGCGTCGAAACGCTCTCTCGTAGCTCTTGAGGTACGTGAGACAAGCTTTCGGGGCGATTCAAGCACCATTTATGAGCCTCAAGTCCTCCGGTTTGCAGCAACGCCGTGAGTTGCTGTTGTGCTGCGACGATGCCTTGTACGTCATCTGCTCCTGTCATGATATCGTCTACGTACATTCCATCGAGTACGACTCGTGCGGCGATCGGATATTTATTTTTTGCCTGTTCCGCGAGTATACGAACGCATTTTATTGCTAGATAAGCCGAACTCGCTTGCCCGTATGTGACCGTGTTTAAGGGGTTACATACACTTGTAATTTTCAAAAAATCGTTTTATCATCAAATCGAATTATTAGAAGCTGCCAACGATGCGAACGGATTATTATATGGCCCTGGAATAGATGACTCCATGTAAGTTGAAAAAAAACGAAATTTACCACATGTAAAACGCTTTTGAAACTTTAAACGCGTTTTTCTCAAAACTATGTTTTCAAAATCGGTGATCAAGATTTCTCGAAAACGGCTGAACCGATCAGTCTCAAATTTTAACACAACCTTTTTAACTAGATTTTTTAGTAATTAATCGAAGATTTTTTTCACCGATAAATATTTTCCATTTTATAAACAATTTAAGGCTTAAATTTTCGTTCAAAATCGAGTCTTTTATTTTGAGAAGTCGCCATTTTGTCAAAAATTATTTTTTCGCTAATTCCTTCGATTAAATACTAGATAATGTATTATATTAACGAAATTTATTTGGTTTTTTCATTTCAGATAATCCGGTCCAGAGATATCGTGATCACCGCAAAATTGGTTTTATTTGCGGAGCTCTAGGAGATCGGCGATAGCAACATTCGCGATGATTATTTTTACAAATAAAAAATATGTAAATATATTATAAGGTTATTATAATATGTACACCAATTTTCAAATTAATAAATTGAATAGTCTGCGCGAAAAAAATTCTTGAAAATCCGTCTTTTTAAAGCCTTCTAACTGTATGTAACCCCTTAATCTAAATTCTCGTATGAGCTCGTTTGGAGATTCTCTCCACAAGATGCGCTGAAAATCGCGATCATCGGGGTGTATGTTGATCTGACGATACATTTTTCGCAAATCTCCCGTCAACGCGATATTATGGAATCGAAAACGTATAACGATCTCGATCAGACTACTCTGCAACGTAGGCCCTACGTGGAGAACGTTGTTTAGAGCTACTCCGGAGTCGGTTTTACTTGACGCGTCAAATACGGTACGAAGCTTCGTGCTGCTGCTAGCTTCCTTAATCACACCGTGATGCGGTAAATACACTATTGGGCGTTCGGTATCTCGCGGACTGTCGTCTGCTATTGACAAATGACCGAGCTTCCGATATTCGCGCATAAAATCTATGTATCGTTCTTGCAACGTTTGATTTTTCCCGAAACGACGCTCTAGCTAAATCAATCGCCTACTTGCAATCTCTCGAGATTGACCTAATTGACTACAATTTTCGCGAAATGGCAGTCGCACCACGAAACGTCCTTCATTGTCGCGAACCGTCGTCCGTTCGAAGAACGCTTCACATTGTTGTTCGTCTGCCGAAAAAACTCGATTTGACTCGGCTTGCACATCTTCGATTTCCCAGAATTTCTCGAGATTTTTATTTAATGTTTCACAGTGCTCTAGTGAGCAATTCAAAGTCGCGATCGTGTTACGGGTGCAAGCTGAACTCGTCGTGTGATCGAACGCGATTGATCCCGCAATTACCCACCCGAGCTTCGTGTTTTGCAGCACCGGAAGTTTTTCTCCAAGCTCGATTTTCTCGGCTTCCAATAATTCAAAAAAGAATTCCGCGCTCCCAACATATCTATCCTGCTTGATTTGTGAAACTCGATATTCGCTTGTTTGACATTTGCCGGAATTTGTAACGCATTTTGATCAATTTTGACTGATGGCAAATTTTTTGTAATCGTCGGTACGACAAAGCAACGAACATTTACGCGGTAACTCGAATGCCTCGACTGTAGTATGATATTGCAACTTTGAGAGATTTTGCTCTCCATTTCGTTCAACCCAGTGATTGTTCCCGATGTTTTATCCCTTTTAACGCCTAACTTATTACACGCTGCATGCGTAACAAAATTAGCTTCGCTCGCGCTATCTAAAAGGATACGTATTGCAACGCTGGATCCGTTGGCACGCGTCGCGTTGACTACTGCTGTAGCCATGATGGCGTGTTGCCTCTTGGGTTCGTTTGAAGCGTGATGAACTGAGACCTTACTTGATTTGTTGCTAGAATTAGCATCTGTGGGCTTGTTCGGAAGATGTAGCAAAGTGTTATGCCGCTGTGAGCACTCTTTGCAAGATCCCATCCGGCAAGTTCTGACGAAGTAGTCATTTCGAAGACAATTGATGCACAATTTCATTCGTTGAACCTCCTTCAACCTCACGTCGACTGGCATTGTAAGGAATTTCTCGCAGTGGTACAAGAAATGTTCTCCTCGGCATAGATAACATTTACCGGACTCCGCAGAAGTGGCAAGCGTTGCACGTTTCTTGTTTTTTATTGTTTTTTCTTTGACGTGCGACTTCGCCGGCTGCTTCTCATGCTCATTCTTGCTCGTGACGTCCTTCTGTTTAGATCTCGCCTGGATGCGTTCGAAGATTTGGCATCTCGATTGCAGAAAGTCAGTCAGCTTTCCCAACGTTGCGTTTGCTGCATCTTGGTGTTGCTCCCATGCTCGAAGTGTCGCGTTATCGAGCTTAGATTCAATCATATGGATGATTAACTCGTGCCAAGAATCGGTCGGCAAACCCATTGAATTCAGGATTCTCAGATGTTTCAATGTGTAATCGATCAACTCTCGGATGGCATTTGAAGATTCCTTTTCTACCCGTGGCATCGTGAAAAGGCATTCAATGTGCTTTTTTCAATGGCTCTCGGATATTCGTAACGTTTTGTCAAGAGCTCCCAAGCGACTGTGTAATTCTCGTTTGTCAACTCGATTGACTCGATAATTTTTGCCGCAGTTCCTGAAAGTGACGTAATCACGTAATGGAATTTTTAAACAGAAGAAATAGCATTGTTTCCGTGTATCAACGATTGAAAAATTTCCGAAAAACTTCTCCATTTCTCCGTACGACCATCGAACATCGGGAGCTTAACCACTGGTAGCTTCACGTTTGTCTCGTTGTGGGCAGCGCCACCGTCGCCCGTGAATCGGCGTAGCATTTCGGTCTGTTGCGCGATGAGTTCCGTAATGGCGTCGTTGCTCGCTGTCGCTGCTTGCGAACCCGCACCGTCGCCATTGTCGCTGAACCGTCGCATGAGCTCGGCTTGCTGCTGTAGCACGCGCACCAACACCTCGT